>WSUE01000190.1:0-74666 GCA_019633535.1 Tulasnella sp. JGI-2019a
TCTTCTAAACGTTGACGTTCATTTGCATTGAATATCGTAGCGATATGTCCTGTGATGTGGTAGCACCGTATTCAATATCATTGGCATGAGACCCGTATACTTCCGATAGCCCCCTGGAGGGATGTGACGTCTCGTGTGATGGCAGGAAGCAGAGAAAACAAAATAATCTTTCCACAGCGCCCTTCAAATGCAAGGGCCTTCTTTATGCATCAAGCTGTGTACTCCTTGCGTGCTGCTCACGCCTGAGCGTTGAGTCCATAAAGCACTGGCACACACCCTTCTTTGAACGACCACCGCTCGTTAACGCTCACCGATCTCAGCGCTCACTGCAACGGACCACGTCCGGGATGAATATTCAATCCTGGTTTTCAGTGCAAGGTTGGTCGCTCGGCAGGATACATTGGCTTGCTTGACATCTACACGGTACGTTATTTCAATATTATCCCCGTATCAGGAGAGGAGGACTATGGAACATGTCTTCGGAAGGCGTGATTAAAGAGAGTTGAAACAGAGTGGGGAATGTTTGAGGGTCTAGAACCGTGTCTAATTGATGCGACTTGCTTTTTTATTTGATTCTGGGCGCGCGGCTGGTTCTCATTGACAGACTCACAAATAGAATGAGGCTGGTAGGGCCACGCGAGCACGGCAGAGCCCGTTACCTCGTCATAACGGTGACGCAAGTCCTTAAGTTTTGATAATCTAGGGCTCGGGCTCGCCTCGGCTCCTTAATTAAACAATATGGGCTGTTGTGCTGAAGTTCGTGATTAAGTATCCAACGCGACTCCCCTTGTACATCATCTTCATGGTATTAGATTTAATGGTCTGTTATAGTTCAGGAAGATCTAAATATTGTTATTGAGTACAACCAAGTAATCGCGAGGTTGAATTTCCTTCACCAAATCGAAGGGGGCAACAAGAGGCTCGCCTCCAGCTCGCGCACATGTATCAATGTGATTTACAAGAAGATACCATGGTTCTTTCACACACAGATGGGATCTCAAAAATCTAAGTGTTTTGAGGGAGCGAACATCGAGTGGTGCACCCACTACTAAGGTAGCGGGAAAACCCTTTGATAGTTAAGCCGAACATCAAGAAGGGACCTCCACTTTTCACCCGCCGGATCCCCGCTACTCCTCTTTATCGACCGATGTAACAACGGAGCGGTATGCTTCCTCGGCCCATCTTTATTCCTCTGATTCCCCACTCTTCCTTGCCTCCGAGTGATCATTCTGTATAAGGGTATCCAGTGATCACATACCCATCCAATATCCTCTATTGCACCCCACGAACGCCTCGCGTTCTCTCGACAGCAAGAGGATCTCCACTGATGCCCCTCATAACGCTCTCAACTGGGCGACGCATGGCGCAATCAGTCTAGTACTCTAAAGAATAATTGAGGCTGTCAGGTTCCACTCAGGATACATGTAACCTAGCGCTACATCTTTTTCCCCGGCTTTATATGCAGTAGCCGCCAGTCTATAAGGCGCTATCGAACTCAGTCACGTGCATACTGACTAAATCGATACAGCGCTTCCTAGACGTCGTCGCCAAGCCTCACTATAAGAGAATATAGCGCATAGAGAAGCGAGAAGCGATGATCACAAACAGCCCTTGGACGGTGAGTGAAACCGGCCCAACCACAAACCGAGCTTGAGAACCACTCTTAGCGGCAGTTCCAGTACTCGTAGCCGCCCCAGTCCCAGTCCCAGTCCCACTCGAACTCGAACCCACACCCGCACCCGTCGAACCTCCAACCGTAATTGTTGCCACCGCCTCCTCGATCGTGACCGTTCCGCTCACAGTGACTGCAGTCGACACGCTTACAGAAACGGATGGTACAGATGTCCCTGTGGGCGGTGGGACCGAGCCGGGGGTGAGCGTTGGGATGCGCACGCAGGAGGATGAGGGTGCGGCTGGATGCGCTGTCGGAACTGGTCCTGGATCGCCCTGATGGTAGGTCGACGTTCCGTAAATACCCATAGGCAGGGATGAGTCGCCAAGACAGTCTTCGAAATATCCGTTGGCGTAGTTTCCGGGAATGTTCCAGGGGCATCTGAGCTCAAGCCCCGTTAGATCCGATTTGGTGAGTGAAATGGAATGGAGACCCACCCTAGAATATCGTAGATGTGTTGGCAAAGCTTTGTTGGGTTGGGACCGGCGGGGTTGCACGCTCTGATGCAGAATTGATTGTATGACATGAAGTTCTACGGGTTAAAGGAAGCGGCTCGGTTGGTTATTTCGTCTGAATTTCTAAAGTGCAAGGGGAATGACGGAGGACTTTTGACACTTACAGTCCATTCATGGTATTGCTGCATCTCTCCATACGAATTTCCGAAGACGAGGCCGCCAATTGGGTTACCATTACCTGTAAAAATTATATTAGGACAGTCATTAGGACGATTGACGGTGTGACGTGTTCGCACCATCGTAGCCTAGGATAGATATGAAAAAGAACAGCAGGGTTTGTGTTAGGGGCTATTATCCAGGCGTTCGAAGCATGCGCAAGGCACGTACCATGTGGGTCTAACTCTCCTCCATAATCACCCTTGGTGATACCGATCTTGGTGAAGTCACCCCAGCCAGTAATCTTGAAGGGTAATTGCATACGATTGGTGTAGTCAGTGGATGGTCTCAGTGAGTTGCAGAAAGAAAGTCGCCCCGAACTCACCTGGACGTAGTCGGGCGTCTGGACGAAATGCGCTCCAGTAATGGTACCTTCAGGCATCACCCTCGTCCCATATCCCTCATTCAAACAATACGCGATCTCGATGCGCTACGCAGAATTCAAAAACACATCAATATAAGCGCCCATACCGTCAGTCCAGAACACAATACGCACCTCATCTGCACTGATAGTTTCGAATTGTCCAGGTTTCACAGGTGGACCGAATATGCAAAAGTCCTGGACGGAATTGATGTAGACGTTTTGGCACAAGCTCGTGGCGTTGGCTGCCGTGCCGCACGCATTGGTCCCGTATTGTCCTTGCTCAGATGTGACGGGGAGGTTGACGCCTGGAGTGTAGGTCGCGCTGTATGTGAGAGACTTGTTGGGTTTGGGTTTAGTGGTGACTGTTGGAGCGTTGGTGATAGAGGATGAGACAGTAGCTGCAGCACTGGAGGTGAAGAGCACCGTGAGGACGATAATGAGGGACAATGGCATGTTTCCGGTCAAAGCAAGAGAGAGCGGGATTGATGAACTGGGAGAGCCTGGAAGGAGAGGAGAGGACCACCTTTTTACAATTCTTTATGCCAAGTAAAGATAGACAGGGAATGGCGTCCTGTATCCTGATCACCATGTTGGTTCAGGATCGAACTGGCCTTCGATTCGCTGAGAGCAGGGTTGCGTACCATCAACGGCCAATATTACCTTTCCTAACTACTGCCCTCGAGGGCATACAAGAGTTCACTGCTGGAATGACGAAGGTGCAGGATATCATCCTGCTCGACCAAAGCTAGGAATCGGCCGGGTCGGTACCCAAATCAATAATTCCAATTTAAACTGGGCTGATTTCTCTTATCAGTCTATCATTCACCATGGATAAGGACACAGACTTCACCCCAATCTCTCTACTCCAAGAAGAGATACTAGTCAAGATCATCCGCATCGTGGGTCACCCTCGGAGCGATCCACACGATTATGTCGGGCGGCTGCACGCCATCGCGCAAGTCTGCTCTACTTTGGCTAGCATCATCCGACAGCCTCCAAGCCTGTGGCTGCTTGTGAGCTTCGTATCTGCATCGGTAAGGGGCGGAACGGAATGGGTCATGGCGCCCAAGCGACCTTAGTCCTCTCGTATAGCAGTAGAATGCCTCGGCGAATCAGGGAAACCGACAGAGCGCTTCTGGTCCACTTTCAGGACGCATTCCCATCGTTAGGCCTCTCTCATGATTATTGCTCTAGAGGGTACATGTGTTATATTCGACGGGGTCGCACGCCGTTTTTAGGCAAGCTGACGATTTACACGCGGGGCAGCAGTTGGACATAGACGGGGAGAACTTCCCAAAAGTCTTCGCCCTGTCATGACCGGCGTTAGTCTCCAGCACTGGGACTCAGGGCTCCTGTCGGTGTTGAGCTATCTTCATCTTTGCCTCTCACATATGCATGGGTCAGCTATTCCGCTCACCCTTCGACAATTGCTCGACATGCTAGCAGCGAGCCCACGCCTCGAGCATCTACCCATTAAATCGGATTCAGTTGCCGAGAATACATCTGTCCACTGGCCCTCGATTTTACTTCCCGACCTTCGCCACATCACGTTAATAGGCCTCCCAATTGTCGTCGTAGAGGTCATCATATAGAGCATACACCTGCGAACTGTCCTATGTTTCATTCCAGGGCAAAGCCAACACCCCCACAGCAATTAAACATAGGCGGATGGAATTTTCCTAATGTCTCCTCCCTGACACTGACAGACGTTGGCCTTCGAGACTGGTCTTTAGGGCTGCTGTCGGGGTTACGCTTTCTTTGTCTCTCAATCACATCGGCCTTTCCTCCCTCCCTGTAACAATTACTCGACCTCCTTTTGGTGAGCCCACGTCTCGAGGAACTAATGTTGTCAGAGATGTCTCCCGCGGTCAAAGACATATTTGTCCGAAGGCCTCCGATCCAGCTACCTGACCTCCGTGACCTCTATCTTAGAAACCTCCCGGCCATTGTCATAGATGTCATCTTGCGGAGCATACACGCTGTGTACCGTCCCATCTTAAATATAACTTTTTACGTCTCAGATAATATCAGCGCAGTCCGCTGTGACATCTTTCCTCATGCCCCCGTTATATTATCACTCAACCACAGCTCGGACAACCATCACGCTGACTCTCCGGGTTGAGGGAATTTGCATCAATTCCGAAGAAGACATCAATCATCCGGAGCACATAGTCCGTATAACCATTATGTGGTGTTCAATGGAAACCGACGCGTTGATACAGTAGCTAGACAGTCTCGCCGAATCGAAGATGTCAGATCCATGCCCGCTTCACCTCGCAGTCCACCTCCCCCACGAAGATATGGTGGATCGATTCTGCGCTTCGAAATAGCGCCTCGCGTTTGTCGAGACTGTCCTTGTCCGTGATCATGGAGCAGAGCTCTGCAAGTTCTTGTCATCTCCGAGAGACCTCGGAAACGACGAGTATAGTTAGCCTAGGCCGAACGTGCGGAAGATAGTATTCACGGACAGCCAAGGACTGGATGCAGAGGTTATCATCGAGGTGGTCAGACGCCGCATGACAACAAGTAGAGGGCGGATCACGACAATCTAGCCTCCCTCGAGGAGCTTGTGATCTTGGGCCAAAGCTCTATCGCTAAGATCTCTAGCGCGGAACGGAAAGCGGGAAAGCAGCAGATGACAAGTGAAGAGGTGGTGAAAGCCGTCCAGCGGATCATTGCAACAGAAGCGTGCGAGGCGGCGGTGACAAGGCCAATCCTAATGGGAGTCGTGTGGAGGATGCTTCACTGGCCGATCCTAAGGATGGTTGTGTGGAGGATGCTTCATCGGACGGTGCCGCGGGGTTAGGATTGTTTGGCCTTTTGTAGGACGTCAGTATCCAAGAGGATGGATCCATCATGCATATGCGGTCTTCTTCGAATTTCCCGGATATGTGAGTTGAACTGTATCTTGCGATGACCGAATCCTAAACATGTATACCGTATACTTCCTTGAGATGTTTCGATCGTGCTTGATTCTTTCACCACGCTGTAATTACGTGGTGTGCAGAGTAGCCAGATGCGCCCGTGAAGGTCGTCGCCGTGTTGCTGACGAATAGTACAGCGGTACCGTGAATCAGGTGAAGCGAGTGGGAAGGAAGCGAGGTGAAAGTGGGAGCAGCGCCCAGACTGGGTCCCCTCGAAGAGAGGAATGATCATATGTAAAGAGACCATGGCGGGAGCCAGCGATCTTATTTACGGCCCGTGAAAGCGGCAGTCCAATTTCTTTCAGTACTCATCTACCACTATTCTGAAGTTGTGCTATGTTTGTTTGGGCAGAGTTTCGACTTAATGATCGTGGTGGACTGACCTTCATCGGGCGAGTTCCGCTTCTCCTTTGCTAACTCCCCATTCTCCTATTCTCTAGTGTCTCGCACCGCCACATTTACCACCACTCGTATTGCTGTGGGCCCACCAACGAGCCCAACTCTCTTTCCGCTATCCATCAGCATGTCCGACACTGTCCCTGCCGCGGTTCCGACTGCTCCGTCGTCTGTAGAGGCCAGGTGTTTCTACTATGGTATACCCTCTCGGCCCCTTCTCGTCGCCCGGTCTAGCACCGACGCCTGGGTTGAGCCAACAGGCCTCGAAGCATACCTTCTTCCCAAGGAGTCTCGTCCTATCGGCTTACACCCTCTCCGAGAGATCTGGGAGGCCACGGTCGGTCCCGCCATGGTTGAATATTGGACTCAAGGGGGTGAAGTGGACGAGTCTGGACCCAGTTCGTATGGGGTACGCTAGCGAGGCTTCCCCTCCCGTTATCGTATGGGTGGGAGTTGTCCCTGGCTCCCTCTCTGCCGAGGATGGCGTCGAGATCGCAACTCACGGCAAGAGTATCCTTTTCGCTCACGGTATCGACGACGTCCACGTCGAAATTCGCCAGTCGGAGGTCATCCGCTCCGCCGGTCCTAAGATGTACAAGCCCGCCCGCACCTACAACGCCACCGCCCTGTGCCTAGAGCCTTTCTCCACTGCCATTGGTCTCCCTATCTGCGCCGAAGCTACCCCATCCATCGAGGGAACCGGCGGATTCTTCATCTCCGACCCTCTCAACCCCGGCAAGATCTACCTCGTCACAGCCAGACACGTCGTCTTCCACCCTGATAAAGAATTCAACGAGCTCTACAAGCACCATTCCTCTAGCTAGCCCCGCAAGAACGTCCTGCTGTCTGGCGACGCCGCTATCGAGAAACATATCACGGCCATCGGATCCGAGATCGGTGACAAATATATCATCATGGAGCAGCTCGAGAGGCGGTTGACGTATACTGAGCAGATGGATGAGGACGCCGAGGCGGAGCGAAATCATGTCCTGCTCAAGTTGGAGGAGGCGAGGAATGCAATCGAAACCCTCAAGAAGTTCCTCGCGGACATTTCCAGAGACTGGAAGAACCGGGAGAACCGTGTCCTTGGCTACGTCGTTCTGTCTCCCCCCATCAGTATCGGCGTCGAGGAAGAAGGGTTCGCGGAGGACTGGGCAGTGATTGAGATCGACGACTCCAAAGTCGACTCGACCAACTTCGTCAGAAACGGCATTGACTTGGGCATCACCATCCCCGTCGTCAAGCTCACGACCTGGATGTCCCCCCACCCTATCAACCTATCTTTGTTCAAGTATCCAGGAGACCATATCCTCAAGTGCTACGGCACCATCCCGGACGAGGAGATATGGAAGCCTAGCTCGAAGAGACTCGACCGCGACAATCATCTGTGCATTATGGTCATCAAGCGCGGCTATGCCTCCGACCTCACCGTCGGACGCCTCAACACCACCCGCTCGTTCACCAAAGTCTACTCCATGGGCCAGCCCGGTCAGATGTCGAGGGAGGTCACTGTCTTGCCTCGCAATTCCAAGTCCAGTGCCTTCTCTGAGCCTGGCGACTCCGGCTCAGCTGTCGTCGATGGCAGGGGCAGGATTGTCGGGTTGCTCACTGGCGGCGCTGGAGACTGATGTGTCCGACTGCACTTATCTTACATCCATCAACTTCCTCATCAAGCGTATGTCGGAGCACGGTATCAAGGCTAACCTCTCCCCCTCCCTCACTGTTTGAATGCCACCCGCTCTTCAGATCCCGAAGCCGACTGGTTTATTTTTACTCTTCACTCCCTTGTATCTACGGACTCGTCGTCAGTTAGACTAGGTACTGGATACTTCTTTCGCACAGCGCTTAGTCTCGTGCTGGGCATAACGCGGCTTCTTCCACACTGCGGTGTTGACCCTTTGTCTCATTCTCTTGCTTGGTCGCGTATGGTGTACTCCTACATGATAGCTGTCCTGTTGCGAAATGGCATTGTTACTTGGCGTGTTTTACGTACGTTTGATGGACTGAAGAAGTACCTCCTGAGGTCGACTTAACTGAACGCGCTATTAAGGGTCTAAAGTATAATAAAATAGCCCGTAGTTGCTTTAGTTGCCACAATGCCAAGGCTTGGCCGCTCAGGCGAAGAAACCTGTATAGCCACCCCCAATCTCCAAGATAGTGTTACGTTCCCTCAACAGAGGCCAACGGTTCAAAACGCCACTAGTTATGCATCTCATGCACCCTACGGAGGCGGAATCAATCGCAAATCGAGTTTCATCCAGGAACGGAAGCCCCACAAGCCCGATTAACTTAAAACTTTGCCGGGCTCTTTAGATTGTTGAAAAAGTCATAGGTTCCGCACTGAGATATTTTAGGTCCATTGCTTGGGCTTTGAATCCATGCCTCGTGCCCAATTTGCGCCCACCCCACTGCATTACAGCTTCCGCCATATATGACTCATTTATGACTACTTCAAAGATTGATATGTTTTATAGAGTATTTTATATCTTCCATATGATTTAGTATTTATTACGTGATCATGATGATGGGGGAGTTGGATCAATTGCAGGCGGGAGTTCACAACTGGCCAATATAAGCGGAAAACATGATATTCACTCCATCGAGCAACCCAAGGATGTAAATTGCCGCTCTGGACTGATAATGACACAATTTACGGGGCATTGTGGAGACCGAACAGCCGCGATGAAGGCAGCGGGAAACACGTTATTTAAAACATGCTGCGTGCGGAACTCAACAACTACGTAAGAGCATCGGTGACTCCCATAGCATACGACGGCTCGCGAAAAGCGTGCTGCGCATGTGCAGTCGTAGTAGCTTGTGATCGTATTGTTATATGAGGTGTTCGATACGAAAGGGTTTTGTTGAGAGCGGGGAATATCGTTGCCATCACGTTTCCTTCTGCAAGGTTCGATTTTGGATTAGTGATGACGCCTCCACCATTTGTCACGACTAGTTGCTTGCTCAGCTTTCCATAAACTGGATCGACGGTCATCGCTTTAAATGCTTATGTTTCGCTCCTACTGTGCTCAAACCGGTCTACGCCTCTTGCAACACCACCTCCCTCTCAGTACTACCCGCCGTTTACTCTCTACTTCAGTACCCATGGCAGGAACCACCGGGAAAATCCTACTATATACAGCAGCTACGCCTAACGGATTGAAAACCAGGTATCTATTTGACCGCATCCGGAGTCCATATTGATACTTATTTCTCCTTATCGTTTATAGTATCCTACTTGAAGAGCTCAAAGCTGCCTACGGCCTCGAATACACTACTAAAACTCTCAACTTTGGGAAGAATGAGCAGAAGGAACCGTGGTTCATAGATATCAATCCAAACGGACGGATCCCTGCCATCGTGGATGAGACCCGAGACAACTTCAAGGTCTTCGAAACTGTATGTCTGAGCCACACAGGCTATCTTACCATTTTACGAACCCTGACTTCATTGTATTTAATTATTAGGCAGCCATAACGCTTTACCTGACGCAACACTATGACCCTGAATTCAAATTCTCGTGCGTATTCGTGCCTACCAATGCGATCAGGACCTAGCAGCAATATGGAATCTAACCACCGAATTTTCGGTGTTTGCTTGATACCCCTTTCACAGATTTGATGCCTCCAAGGATGCGAATAACTACTCCGAGGCCTTACAATGGATCTTCTTCATCCATGGAGGCATAGGTCCGATGCAGGGCCAAGCTGGCCACTTCTTCCGTTTTGCTTCCGAAAAGATGTACGTCTTTTGGCAGCCTTAGAGCTGAGTCACCTATTGACAGGCATCATCAACCATAGTCCATACGGGATCAACCGCTACATCGCCGAGACCAAACGTCTCTACTCCGTCTTGGAACTCCGTCTCAAATCACGAGACTATCTCGCCGGCGATGGGAAAGGGAAATTTAGTATTGCAGATATCAATGGCTTCCCATGGTACGGCATCTTCTAGTATTGCTCTCAGTTTGTCAACCTGTACCACCGATCTGACAATTGTGCTACAACACAGGGTCCGTTCGCACACATTAATCGGTATCACTGAAGAAGAGCTCGCTAAGGACTATCCGGGAGTTGACGCGTGGTTGAAGCGTATCGAAGCACGTCCAGCGGTGTACGCAGGGCTAGGAGTCCCCTCAAGGAATAAGAAACCGACTAAGGAGGAGCAGGAACAGTATGCAAACGATGCGGCTAAATGGATCCTCGAAGCGACAAAGTAATCAATTCTATGGCATTGAGACACTCCGTCCATGATGAATTGGAGCGAAGGGAATGTATGTCCACATTTGAACATAGGAGATCTATCTAGCCTTTACCTAAGTTCTTTCGGTCCTTAAGCGATTAAATTCTTTATGCGCAACGAGTCAGCCCTTGCCAACGACAAGTTGAATTCATGCGGTGGAACGAAAACATCCATGTTGCTGGCAGTATCACTGATGTCTACTTGCCTGCATAACCGTACATCGTTACATGTACCTTTCTCATGAATGCGAGGCGAGAGGTGTCGCGCAACGCAACTCTCTTCAACATTCACACCTCGACCTTCTGACCAGCCCTATCGCCTTTAAACCTCAATCGAGGCTATAGATAAGAGCAACTCACCTAGGTTTTACAGTACAGTAAAGCGTTAGGAACATCTCAAGAAAGACTTCCAGTTTTAATGTTTATAATCCGGCATATAGTCCAGCTCATATCGGGAAATCCGAAAACGACCCCATATGTGTGATAGATCCCTCTTCTCGGGTGGTAATATCGTACAGGAGGCCAAACGATCTTAGCCCGCGCCATTATCCAATGTAGAATTCCTTACACAACCCTTTGTAGGTGTAGGAGTGGCCTCGTCTCTGCTGCCACCATACCCCTCTGCTGCAATGATCCGCTGAACGGCTTTCATCACGTCTTCACATGTCATCTACTGCTTCCCCGTTTCAGCGGTAGAGATCTTGGCGATAGAGCTCCGGCCGGGGATCACAAGCTCCTCAAGGGGGGCTAGATTGTCGTGATCCACACCTCTGCTTGCTGTCATGTGGCGCCTGACCATCTCAATGATAACCTCTGCATCCAGTCTTTGGCTGTCCTTGAATACTATCTTCCGCACGTTTGGCCCAGGCCAACCATGCTCACCGTTTCCGAGGTCTATCGGAGACGATAGGAAATTGCAGAGCTCTGTTCCATGATCGCGGACAAGGACGGTTCGATGAACGTGAGGCGCCATTTTGAAGTGCAGAATTGATCCACCATATCTTCGTGGAGGTTGACTGCGAGGCGGAACGGGCGTGGATTTGACGTCTTCGATTCGACGAGACTTCCTAGCCACTGTGTTAACGCGTCGGTGGTCATCGAACGCCACATAACAGTTATACGGAAAGCGCGCTCCGGGTGATTGAAGTCTTCCTCGGAATTGATGGAAAATCCCCCACACCAGGGAGTCAGCATGATGACCGTCTGAGCGGTGGCTGATTGATGATATAGCGAGGGCAAGAGGAAAGATGCCACGGCCGGAGAGGGGGACTGCGCTGATGATGTGAAAGTTATATTCACAATGAGACAGTACGCAGCGTGTATGCTCTGCAAGATGACATCTATGACGGTGGTTGGGAGGCCTCTAAGATAGAGGTCATGAAAGTCATGCAGTTGGATCGGAGGCCTTCGGACAGATGCGTCTTCGACTGCGGGAGCCATCTCTAACAATTTTAATTCTTCGAGATGTGGGCTCACCGCAAGCATGTCAAGTAATTGTTGCAAGGAGGGTGGAAAAGCCGATATGATTGATAAACAGAGAAAGCGTAACCCTGACAGCAGTCCTGAAGACCTGTCTCGAGGGCCAATGTCTGTCAGTGTCAAGGAGGGAACGTTCGGGAGGCTCTCTTCACCTGTGCTTAATTGCTGTGGGGGAGTTGGTGTGGCTCTGGAATGAAGAATGCGACAGTGCGCAGCGTGTATGCTCTGTATGATGACGTCTATGACAATGACTGGAATGCGAATCAATGTGATGTTATGAAGATTAGGAAGTGAAATCAGGGGCCGGTGGACAATCGCGTTGTTGACGGCGGGATCCAATTGAATGTTTAGATACCCGAGGCGTGGGCCCACCATGAGCATATCGAGTAATTGTGGGAGAGAGGGCGAAGCACCTGGCGAATGTGGGAGGTGGAGATAAAGATAGCTTAACCCCGATAGAAGTCCTGAGTCACTGCGTTCAATGAGATTTTTCCATGGGGTGGGCAGGTGGTGAAGGGGCTCAGTCGATGCTACGATGCGTGAACCTTGGAGTCCGAGGCACCCTATGGAATGACGGTCAGCGAATTTAGCAGTGTCAAAGTTCCCAGAAACAACATACCACATCGCGCAAAATCGCGGATATGTCATGCGTCATGCTTTGTCCAAGGTAGTCGGAGGTGGGATCAGGATTTTGGGGGTGACGGATGATAAGGGCCCGAGGATAGAGGTACTCGACAGGACAGTTGATTGACATGCTGTGATGAATATTGATAAATGGATGATGGTATGGGACGAATCAATTGCGACGGGAAACAGCTTGATTTAGTACTCTATCCACCCAACTGACCTCCGCAGTGACAGGACAGGTAGAGTCGCCACGGTGAGGAGAGGATAGGTGAGCTATCCAGACGGGCGGATTGGCTGTCCATCCTATGAGCGGGATCGGCTGGAATTATTGGATAGACACAGACAGACAGAGGAGTTATCCATTGGTTGGACATGCAGTCTGTACTGGGAGGTGGAGGTGTGAGTTGTCGTGGGGTGGTCACGTGTGAAATGTGATCGGTCCAATAGCAGACGGGAACTAGTGTTGCCGGGAGGTTCGAAGTTCTCCGAAGTGAACTTCGATTCGATTCGATTGTCAGGAACTTCGACACACTTCGAATTCGACCCGCTTCGACCCACTTCGCTTCGACCGCTTCGACCGCGCGGTTCCCACATATTTTCAGACCCATAAAAGGGAAGTCCGTTCCAACGAACCGGGCTTGTTTACACAACCACCTTCGTCACGGGATCCGCAGGCGGTGACGCCGTCATCGCCTCCAATGAGGGGATTGCAGGTCTTAAGCACTATTATAAGACTGGCCGCTTTGGCGTTATGTTTCCTCTGGCCTCTAATCTCAGGGTTGGTTCACCTTTCTATCGATTCTGAAAAGGTCACACAGAAGGTTCAGATGATGAACAATGACCAGGCTCTTTTGTATTCTTATCCCGTATATACCGTCTCAGATGACTCCGCAATGAGCAAACGAGTTGTTTTCGCTGGGCCCTGGCTGTGTGACCAAAGTGGTCGAACTGACTTCGAACTCGGTTCGATTCGATTCGATTCGCCTCTCGGCAACACTAACGGGAACCTATCCCGCCTGTTCACGCACGGATAAGTTCGCATCGAACGCAGTGAGTCCCAGCGTTGGAGACTAACGTCAGTCAGTGACAGGGCGAAGACATTTGGGAACTTCCCCCTGTCTATGCCTAACTGCTGCCCCGACATGCAGATAGTCAGCTTCCATAGGAACGGCGCGATGACCCCATCGAATATGACCCATCTACCCTCTGTTGGGGCAATAATCGTGAGAGAGGCCCAACAATGGGAATGCGTTTTGATAGTAGACCAGAAGTGCTCTATTGGTTTCGCCGACCCACTGAGGCATTCCACTGCTATTCGAGAGGACTGAGATCGCTGGAGCGGCACGACCCATTCTGCTCCACCCACTCGAGCATCAAAGCGTAAAAGCGACCATAGGCTTGGAGTCCGCCGGATGATGCTAGCCCAAGTAGAGCAGACTTGCGCCATGGTATGCAATCGCCAGGTATAATCGTGTGGGCGCTGATCGCGCTGAGGGTGACTCACCGTGTGGATGATCTGGACCAGCATATCTTCTGGGAGCAGAGACATGGGGGTAAGTTTGATTGAGCCGGTTTCTTTATCCTGAATTGAAGGGAAATCACATTGGAATATTGATTTGGGTGCTGACCTGGCAGATTCCTGGCTCCGATTGAGAATGCTGATATCTCGTACATCGGTTATTCCTAATAGCGACCCCGCATGTTCTTGGAGGGCAGCAGCTGTCTGGAAAGTTGCGCGGCGACAGCGGTAAAATGATCACATTGTCACATCTCTCGAAGGGGCGATCGGCAGCATCTAGGTCTCATGGCAATGGCATTGAATACGGTGCTACAGCATCGGATGGCAGATCGCTACGGTATTCAAAGGAATGACTACAATGGGATCATCGGGACCGACGTTTAGAAGAAGACACTCTTGGGAGCGAATGTCGGAGCGTCAGCTGAGAAGCTCGCTTTAAGAATATCGAAAAAGGCGATGTCCTTAAGTTCATCGAGGCTCTGGTCCTCAAGCCCCCAGACCGACGTTTGGGGGGATCCGTTCTTCTCTCCGAACGCCAAGCCAGTAAGCACGAAGAATTTCTATAGGGCGGTCAACGGCACATCATTAGAATCCTGCCATGGCAATAAGATCGGTGCGACGTACATCGGCCTTCAAGCTTGCGTTGGCCCACATGTCCACCGCCTCTTTGAACGCGAAGATCTGCTGCTGGTCGAAACGGGCATGGTTGGGATCGAGGATGTCACCCTTAGCCTTGGCCTCCTTGCAGATGGTGATGTACATTGGGTTCGGCATCTGCAAATAACTTCCGGGGGCGAATGCAATCAGGATTCTGGAGCAGAATGGAGCAGAATGGAACGGAGACACACGGGAGGGTGGGAAGCAGACTCTTGGCGTCTTTCAACAGCGGGATATGTTCCGCCATTTTCTGGATCTCCGCCCCGGTGCGAGCCCTGTTATTGAGGAGCCACAGTTGGGTATCCTCCTCATTCAGGGAACTGACACGAATCGGAACGTAGTTTTCCTGCGATCTAATCAAGCAGTTGTGAGCGGTGAAAGTTAAATCGATCTGCGCAGGGCTGACTTACTGCTCAGCGAGAGTCAAGAAACCGGTGATATCGTTATCCCCCTTGGCGTAGACGTTCTGAATCCTACGCCGTTGCATTGCGCAATTGATCAGTATGCGTGCTGTCAATATCGCGGTAGGTGGCTAATCGGGCATACTTGCAAAACTTGTCCGCTGCTTCGTAGAAGTACCATAGTTGGCGCTTCTGTTGAGTCACTTCAGAGGCCTTCGGCTTGACGGTCAAAGAGTATTCACTTGAAAGAGAAAGAGCGGTCAGCTACTAAAGTAGCAGAAATGTGGCTGAGCCTTACCCCTCATCGCCGTCGGCATGGAGATAGGTGCCGGTCCGGATATTGACGATGTGGAATGCGCCAGCTTCGTTTTGATCGTGGGCGTCGACAGTGTACCAGTACTGGTTCCTAAAGCCTGTATTTGTAACTCTGGAGTAGCTCTTAATGACATTCTTGGGCTCAGTATCACCGCCTGTGGTTATGGGATGCCGTATTGGTTAAATATGCGACTGTGAAGAAGCAGATACACAAACCATTGATCAAGTCCATCATAGTCTCGCCTGAAGCATTCTTGAAGAGGTAGATACCGGTGGCAGGCACGTAGGGTGTAAATTCCGGGACGCTCATGATGATGGATAGATCGCTATATTGGTGAACAAGGTGAGAGAGGGATGTGTTGTTGAGGGGTTGTTGCTCCATTGGCTGACCCGATATGCGCTTATATAGGCCAGCTCAGCCTTTGTTGGGTCCAAACACATGCATTTCTGAAGGCGCCTAAAGCAGAGCCTTCGAACAGAGGCTTCGCTTCAATCGCGCGTGAACTTTCGAGGCTCGTGAGTCCGGCGTCCGAGGAAGCTCACGGGCGGCCGAGTCCGGCCAGGGGCATGATGCGGCGTCGCCAACGTAGTCCGGGATTGCACCGTATGCCGAAGGGCACATCGACGTTCAGCAAGAAGGGCGCTCACCTGCCGCCATTGGCCCCAGAAGGTATTCCTTCCGTGCTTGGTCCCACGAGATACGGTAGAACCATTATTGCGGATATTTGCCGGACGATATGGGATCTGACGTAGGGGCTTCGGTCGATCTTGTTAGCAGCTTCCAGGACTCAAAGATCTGTATGTGTCGGTTGATGCTGTTGGTCCCGTTTGCGTGACGACAATCCTTCATGGTACTATTAGGGTTCGGGTGTGTCAAAAAGCATCTGGAATCAGGAACCGCAGCTGAAATTGGACGGCGTCGATCACCAAGGATCATCGGTAAACGTTCGTGTTCGAGGCAAGAAGGCACATCTGACGGGGTCTTGCGCGGGTTCAAACATCAATCGCCAGTTGTGCCTGTTTCCCACCTTCATGCTACGCTCACACTTATAATGGTAAACAACAATACATGCAATACAATCAACATGAAGTAGGGTAACCCGACTTATTCTTATAGCTCACATGGGAAGGGACAGGTCCTTGTAGATGAACTTATGCCAAACGAAGCCTCGGAAGCTTGTCCAAGTCCTTGCTTCGACATGTGAGAAATTCACTTCTCAAATGCTCCTCAATGACATGTGCGCTCTCGGTAAGTACCTTTGATTCGCTGTTTTCCATCGCCGGACTGCGTTGGCGACGCCGTACTCTGCCCCTGGCCGGACTCGGCCGCCCGTAAGGCTTCCTCGGACGCCGGACTCACGAACCTCGAAAGTTTATGCTCGATTGAAGCGAAGCCTCTCTTCGAAGGATCTGCTTTAGGCGCTTTCAGTAACGCATGTGTTTGGACCCAACAAAGGCTGAGCTGGCCTATATAAGCGCATATCAGGTCGGCCATTAAAACAACACCTCCTCAACAATACATCCCTCTCTCACCTTGTTTATCAAAACAGCGATCTATCCATCATCATGACCTTCCATACACCTGAGTTTCTCAAGCCTGCCACTGGTGTTTACCTTTTTAGGAACGCCGCAGGCAAGACCATGATTGACTTGATCAACGGTTCGTGTTTCTCCTTCCAGCCCCTGTTATTGACTAATGACCCCAATGTTACCCCTCGATCCACAGGTGGTTCCCACGAGCCCCGTAATGCGGTCGAGGCCTACGAAAAGGTCTCCAGTTCAGGCTTTAGAAATCAATACTGGTATACTGTCTCGGCTGCCGATAGCGACAACGACAATGCCTTCAACATCATTAACATCCGGACCAACACCTATCTCCATCTCTACCGTTGGACCGAGTAAGGCTTTGCGATATTTATAGCGCCTCGGTAGTTAACCTCTCTTCCACTCTTTCCCAGTTGCCATACGGAGAAAGTTCAATACCGTTTGACAGTAAAAGAGAAGGCCGTCAATGCGGATGATCAGAAGCGCCAAGAGTGGCTATTCCGCAAATCAGACGACGGCTACCATAGGTGTGATCCTCTTACTCTTGCTACCCGACGGCGTAGAATACTGATCACGGGGTGACACATTATAGGATTCAAAACCTCTTCTCCTACAACGAAGACCCCCTGACCGGATTTTTGACTCTGAACGAGGCGTAAGCCAGTTCCAACCAGACCTACGTTACTCACTAGCTCACTGTTGCCTCTTTAGCTCCGGGGACAACCACGTTCCGATTGTTGGGCGGTTATACGCCAACCAACTCACCCAGGAGTGGCGTCTTATCAACAGGACCCGAACTGGGTCGGAAATTGAGGCGATGGCGGAGAAGACCACGTTCCTGAAAGGCGCCAAGAATCTTCTCCCGTCCTACCCGTGAGTCTCTGTGGAGTGTCCTATCGACTTCCGCGTATTGATCACGCCCGTCCCCACCAGCTATTTGCAGATCCCGAACCAGATGTTCCTCACCATCTACAAGGATGCCGTGAAGAGGGGGGACATTCCTGGCCCCAATGATTCTCATTTCGACAAGCAACATGCTTTTGCGTTCAAGGACCAAGTTAACAAGTGGGCCAACGAGAACCTGACAGCCAACGTACGTCTTCTCAGTACTGTTTCCATGTCAGCATTCTGACGATGCGTTGGTGATTGTCTTACAGCAATTCTATATGCTTACCGGCATGGTGTTCGGAGTGGACGGTGAAAATCCCGCGACGGCGCTCTGGGGCCTCAAGGATGATGACCTCAACGCCGTTATCTACTTCATCACTCAGAACGTGAAACTTCAGGTCGCTGCTCCGGCATTCACCGCCAAGAACGCGTTCTTCTAACTGTTGGCGCAATTATCCGTATTTCAGTCATGTTGTGGTGATCTGGATTTGCCCTGCGATGTTGTAGTACCGAATTCAATATCATTGCCATGAGAACCTGATGTCTCCAATAATCCGTTAGAAGAATCTACGATGTCTTTTCCATTGTTATTTTCAATATGAAATTCACACTATCTCGCACAAGTAGAATTAGGAAATGGGACGATCGGATTGTACAACCGAAGTGCCCGCAGCATACATATAGTTGTCACCATCCATATACAGAGTGCTAATATCGCGCTACCGCTGTCAATCCGTTTACATATCGCTTCTCTGTAATCGTGACATGTAGTCTTAGCTTCACCGAACACATTTGTAAGAGGACAAGTCGAACCCGTCAGGGTCGGGTAATGGGAATCTCTGGCTCACAGTGGCACGGCATAAAGCGTCAGAGGCCGGCACAGCTACCTGCTACGATCAGCTGTACATACTCACTTTTTCGCTCGGGCGACTCGTTGATCGCACAGAGAGCGGTCGCGGAAAAGACCTGCCAGTCACTGGCAGCTAGAGGCAGCCTTCAAGTTAGGGCTAGCTTGTGAGCAGGCATCTTTCACACAAGCAAGATCCAATCGAATGGTATCTGACATCAGCTTGAAGCATAGTAGGTGAATAAAGTGAAAGGGTTGCACTGTGAGAGCAAGAATTCGCTGCCCAAGACTCGAACGACGCAAACAGTCAGCGAATGGGGATGACACAGGAATTAGTCACGCACCCGCCGTGTTCGATTGATGAGTGATGACACCTCCACCCGCTGTAACACTGGTTGCTTGCTCAGCTATCAAGAAATCGATCGATCATCGCCTTTTATACTTTATGTTTCACTCTTGCTCTGCTCAACAGGCCCCTTAAAACCTCCTACGACGCCACATTACTCTCTACTTCAATCTTAATGGCGGCAACCGTTGGAAAAATTCAACTATATACGGCATCTACGCCTAACGGATATAAAGTCAGGTACCCAAATCCCTATCTCAACCCGTTTCCAGGGCCCAGGTTAATATCAGGCACGTGTGGTTCTTACCCTTCCTTAGCATATTACTAGAGGAGCTCAAAGCTGCCTACGGTCTCGACTATGCTACTAAGGCCCTCAATTTCGGGAAGAACGAGCAAAAGGAGCCGTGGTTCATAGAGATCAATCCGAACGGGCGTATCCCAGCCATAGTGGACGACATCCGAGACGGCTTCAAAGTCTTCGAAACAGTCAGCCTGGGTCATTCAGTCGTCCCATAGCTCGTCGAATCCTAACATCATCATATTCATTTATTAGGCTGCCATCACGCTTTACCTGACGCAACACTATGACCCTGAGTTCAAATTCTCGTACGCCTTTATCGCCATCAACATGATTCATACCTCACATTGACAATAAATCTAACTACTGAAATCTCGGTGTTTATCTTATACATCTTATAGATTCGATCCTGTTAAGGACGCGAACAACTACTCCGAGGCCCTCCAATGGATCTTCTTCATCCACGGAGGTGTAGGTCCAATGCAAGGCCAAGCCAGCCATTTCTTCCGCTACGCTCCCGAGAAGATGTACGCTCAATGTTTGCCTTGGAATTTAATTACACACTAACAGACAATATAGTCCGTACGGGATCAACCGTTACATCGCCGAGACTAAACGTCTCTACTCCGTCTTAGAACTTCGTCTAAAGTCCAGAGACTACCTCGCAGGTGATGGAAAGGGGAGATTCAGTATTGCAGATATCAATGGCTTCCCTTGGTACGTCTATGTTTCTGCTGTTGCTCGCAAATTCTGTCAACCTATATCACCGATCTGACGATTGGGCTATAACATAGGGTTCGTGGACACGCGTGGGCGGGCATCACCGATGAGGAGTTTGCTCAGGATTATCCCGGTGTTGACGCATGGTTGAAGCGTATTGAAGCACGTCCAGCGGTGTACGAGGGGCTCGGCGTCCCCACGAGGAATAAAAAGCTGACTAAGGAGGAGGAGGAACAGTACGCAAAGGAAGCGGCGAAGTGGATCCTTGGCGACAAGAAGTAATCGGCATCCGTATCTTTGAGCCCATCCGTACTTGAATGCATTTAAAAATTGAAGCAGAGTGGGACGTATAGGGTCTTTCTGACCTATTAAGCGCTCAGAAAGGCACCCTACTCGTTTTAGAAGTCTTTGAAGGACAAATGAAATAAAGTAACATTGAGGAGGGTTTTCCAAGGACGCAGTAAAGCGAATCTCTGACAGGTATAGTTTGCAGGCCATTGATCACAAAAAGTAACTGCAGCTATATATCTTCTACAATACACACCCTGGACCCACCGATTCCCCTTGACCTGCCAGTAGTGACGGCTAATCCCTCGCCCTGAGCTAGATCCCATCCTCGCCGTTTGAATCGTCCCGTCCCTCGACCTCCAAGGTCGCGCCATAAGACGTGATCGACATACTGCTTCATATCTCGAATAGAGATATATACTCTAGTATTGTTGCCGGGCGGTAGATGTAACGACGAAAGCCTAATGGGCAGTCTTCCCTGCTATGATAACGCTTACCGTCCGGTCCATATCCCGCACGGCTCTCTATGTGAGTCAAGACATCCTCCGGCTCCGCATTTCTAAAAATTTATAACGAGAGATTCGACAGGTTTGGAAGCGGCCATTTCAGAGTCCCAGAGATCTTGGAAGGTTCCGGGAGGTAGGAGAGAATGGCTTTCATTGCGGACTCGCTCTCCATCCAGAGATCAAGTGTTGTGATGACGGAAGAAAGTCGGTCTAAGACCGATATGATGGGGTATAAGATTTCGATTTTACGAATATACAACGTGAAGGGAAGGGAGAATGGTGTTGGGTGCAAGCTATCTAGTAGCCAGTAGAGGGTTTGGAGAGGCTGTTGGTTACGACTGGAGGTAATGCATACGTATATTCGCGACCGGTCGCCGTTATCATCCCCATTATCACTGCTGGCATTCCCATCATTAGCAGCGTCAATGGCTTCAGTGCTAGCCATGTAGGATAGCGATGTATCTGAGAGGCGAATGGTGAGGTGCTCAGCGGGGTGTAGGATCGAGGAGAGATGTCTGCAGCCGTAGCGAGGTGTTCTATGGCTGATCATTGTGCACGGAAAAGGTGTTGCAGGCAGGTATGTGTAAATTACTGATAATATATTGGGTTGACAGAGGATGAAGATCCAAGGAGAGGGTTTTCAGTTAATTGAGCTTGATTGGGAAGGATTTTGGCGGTGTGGCCGTCGGGTTGACATTAAGGAGCGAGAGGCTTAGAGTGACCATCCCGGGTCAAGCCATGAGGATGTGTACAATCTGTTGAATGGGGGGGCTGACGGGGTTTCCAAGTGTCAACATCTTCAATTGTGATAGGAGACCGAAGCTCCATGGAACGGCCAATCCCGTAAGGATGAGATGACGGAGTCGTGGCGCATCCCCACGAAACAACGCTTTCGCGGCGTTTTCTGTATCCTTGAGGCATTCAACTTCCAGTCTCTCTAACCTCGGGGCCGATAGGTGCTCCAGCTCGTTTATTAGTATCGCGTCTCTGCGCGACGACGAACACGGATGTGTGAGACGTCGCGCAGGCATCAGCGAATCACAAGGCCGCGGTCCGTGCGCACGGGACGCTACAACAACAATCAGGTCGAAACCAGGCAAAGGATTCGGCTCCACGGTCAACTTTACAGACCGCCATCGATAAATCTCCTGGCGTACACAATCCAAAAACGCCTGGCGAGACAGAGTAGCATCGATATCCCTCAGGGTGAAATATCTTCGTAGACAATGTCAAGTGAGAAAGTCGCGGACCTGGCCGGCGATTGCAGGTAGACCTCGCGAGGATGGTTCGAATGAACCCGAGCCCATCGAGCAGGCGTGTGTGGTACAACAGCTGCCCGTTGGTAACAAACAAGCGCGAGTTGGCCCAGATTTCAGACGTGGTTCTTCCCTGAGGAGCGTAGCGCGAAGATTTCGAAAAGGAGCTCGTTTGGGAGGCAACAGACCGGAAGTTCGGCGGTGTGCTTGCGGGCTACGACAATCGAGTTGCGCCTGCGAAACGCGGGTAAATAGGGAACTCCAATGGCTTCGATAACAGGCGTTTACGTTAAATATGGACGCTGGTGAGACGCTGCTTTATTCTTCATTGAAACCTTTATGTCCTGCCAGGCGGTCAGAATGCTGACCAAAAGTTCAAACACATACTAGTTCAAACGTGACCTATTTCCGGAACAACAACAGCCCAGTGCGTCTAACGTGTTTTGATTGCTAGGAATGGTACTACCATGCATTTAACAGAGAACTAGTGCTTAAAATTTATGCTGCTATCGGTTTGACTTCCAATCCTTCTGTCGTACATACAACGATTCCGATTTGTTTCTTTGGGGCAGCTCCGTACACGTCTCCCTCACCCCTATACTTGCGTGTACATTAGAATACGATTCGGAGCTTGTGTCGGATTCGGTGATAAAGAATCGATATCCAATAGGCCCTGCGCGTGTAACAGGTATGTTTCACTAGAAAACTCTGCAAGTTTACAGCCTGCGACGCAACGGTCGAATACTAACTCATCTGCCTGCCGAATGAGGTTGGTAGCTTGCACCTCAAGGCTTGCGATGGTTGACCTTCCGCTCCACATCCTAAACACGCGTGGAGTCTCGAGTTCTCACAAAGTATTTCGAACTATCGCTCGATTTACGTTGCCTTCCTATCTTCAAAGTCCAACATGATCTTCGCAATGTAGCAGGTACCATCTCAGGACAGGTATTGAAACCCGGGATGCTCGCTACCCTCATTCGTAGCCCTCCTCTCCCGCGCGGTCTGCCCGAAGGCGACGCGAGCGCCCACACAGCCCAAGTCAGGGGCATTACGTGGATATTGATGTGGAACAGTTCGGATACTTTAGGCACCAGGAATCCTGGGTGGCTTCTGGATGCACACAGGTTCGAGCTCGACATGGTCTCGGTACTTTGGACTCTTCTGAACTGCATGTCAGACCGGTAGCATCATTTTCCTCCAGTCACAATTTGCCTATCACTCATAACTTACCCGAATTCCGATCAACAATGATAATCCGAGGAATACCGGGCCTCATTCAATTGGATTGTTCGGATTAGGAGCGGCCCCTAGACTTCAGTTCGGGAACGTGATAATAGATGCTTGATAGGTCACCCATGCGAACCGCTATATCGACCAAGCAAGGCACAGTAGCCAGCCCCCAAAGGCTTTAACGGAGAACATCTCAATCAAGATCGATGATCTCCACAACCTGGGAGAAAAGATCGACTACCAACCGCGGCAGCAGTCCTTTCGCTACCGCTATCGTGGGATACTTCCTAGAATGCGAGGAAGAATGACATAGAGAAGGAATTCTGGTCTTGTCTCTCTGATTTGTAGAAAATTACACAGACCTCAGGAGATTGGCGGGGAGGGCAAAGTCATCCAAGACGACGGGGATCGTCAGGCTTTAAGGTTTATTATGAGTTGGATGGACAGCGCATTCCATTTCTGTGGGTCATTTCAATGGAGACACGCCCAAAAGACATTTAATTCCATCCAGCCTGAGACTTGACAAGGGCCGAGGCAGTTTTGGTTAGGCGGCCAACCCTTGTCCGGTGGTGGGTTTGAAACCAACACTTGGCAATCCCGATGGCTTCGGAAATTCAAAAACCCAATGCACAAGAATCGGAAGAGTTACGGCGGTGATTGCGATGTGGCTGAACGAGGACGGGAAGGCGGACAGGGGACTGCGCCGCCGGATCGCGCGGGCATCGCTCTCTCCCTGTCGGGCTCTTCGGAGGGCCGCGCGGATACGTTCTATTGATTCATCTCGGGAGGCCACCCTTTCAATTATATCCAGGCACTGAACTACACGCGACAAGCCACAGCGCAGATATCACCCCTTGACCGTCGTACAGGGATAGCATTAGGTCCAGGGCAAACATAGACTGGGTATACCGTCGTTTTATTGTTTTGGGTTAAAAGGGTCATTGAAGTGGGAGGTGTCATACTCAGGTCGCCAATCCCACGACGGAGTGGGATTTTCAGGATCGCTTGTCGATCCGCAAGAATAAGCACACCACACGCCAGAGGTCAAGAAGCGTATGGCAATTATTGATGAGTGATGGCGGTCACACAGGGGATTTGGCCGTGGATGGCTGGTCAACATATGGTGATTTCGACGTCAGTTATCCGACATTTCAAATAATACTTCGCATAATCGCCCTAATCGACCAAGGGATTGTACCGAAGCCTCAGCATAGCTGGCCATTGTGCTGCTTCGGGGTCTATACCTTAATGGATCAAATGAGCAAGATAAGGCCGAAATTCTTCCAGATCTTTTGACCCAGGTTGACCCACTTTGAAGGGTCCGAGGTTGTATTCAGGTCCGCCTTCTTCGGCAACCGTAAAGGCGCCCGCTTGTATTTGATATGCTTATACAGTACGGGACAGAAGAGACGGGCAGTACCGATCTCGGGTACGCCAGTGGCCAGTAATACCATGCTGAAGTAAATTTTGAAAAAATCAACGAGATTATGGACAGTATAGCCATTTTACGGCCTGAGAATATACTATGCACTACTACACTACATATGCATATATAGTTCAGTGCGCCCAAGTACACACAATCTGTGTTGTTCTACAAAAAGGGGGCCGCAACCGGCGGCGATCTCACCAATGCCGCGATCTTCCAAGCCACAATATCTCCAACATACCAATTCGAGACTCCAACTATAATGACTCCACAATCCGGTCCCAGCCATGAAGGAGGAAAGGTTCTAATTACGCTACCGGTTCCCGGAAACAATGTTCCGGGATACCGGAAGCGATCAATGAGCAGACAGAATCCCGCCAGTTCTTTCGTTATACGATCTTGAGATCTGCTCAATCCTGGGTAAATTTATTTTGGGAATCAAGGCGCCCTGAAATGTCTAGGTGTGCTTATGCCCACTAACGATAAACGAGCGCGGCGGGCATAGCCCGCCCAAGGCGTAAACGATATATCGCCAACTCATCCATGGACGTTGCTCTTTCAGTTGGAATTAAACCATATCGGTGGAACGCAAATGTTTCCCAGCTCGTATCCATCATTGACTCCAATAGATGAGGGAAATATGCTCCTGGTTGATCCTATTCGGTTAGCGCCCAGCGGAGGATCGACGAGGAGGCGAAGATCACTCAGCTCGCAAATCCGTTTCCCCCATATGCATTGATCTGCAAGAATAGCCGCCACTGAGCGGATTACACGTCAGAACCAGGAAACACATGCGATGGCACGTCAAGGAAGCAGTCATATAGGAAAACCCACGGAAACCGAACAGGACGCTGATCCCAGCATCGAAATGTTCGTGGCTTCCGGTAAAGGACCCTGATCATCCGCATGATCAGCACACTGTTACCAAAGCTCGGCTCCGGTTCACCATTTTTCCGTTCCATGGGCTAATCCACACGTAGTATCACCACGAATCCGCGCCAGAAACTTCAGCCATCCAAGTCGCGTTGGAACCTCCTTGGGCAATCGAGACGGTGCCCACTTAGAATTCGATTATGGGGCACAGTAGGGATGGGTCGCAAAGAACGCTTCATTAGTCAAAACGAAGCGCATATAAGTGCCGGAAACAGGCAGATATTTCAACCATGGTACCAGAATGTCTTATCACACCTCTATGAGCCAATATGGCACAACATGCTCAGATGCATGGTTTATGCTATCGGCTATTCGATATATACCGCGATTTCCTGACGTCATCAAGCCACAAGGCCATGTCTGTGATAGCCCACAAGACTTCTATCTAATCACTCCAAATCCTCTTCCTTGGGAGTCCCGAAATGTTAAGGGGTTACTCGTGTCAACCATCGGTTCCCACCCAAGAACCAACATTAGGTACGGACCAAAGGGACCCCGTCGGTCTGTGCACCGCAAGATATTATAATTCCAAGATCTTCGGTCACCGATGTGGAAGGGATCTTCGAGAGCCCCCCGAGGAATGTTTGGTTTATGTAGTGTGGGCATCTGGCACGTTTCCGGTTGTTGACTAGAGGGAGCTCCCGACGAAAGTCCCTGCCGTTCTTTCGAATGTGCCTGGGCACCTCGGTTCGACGAAGCCGTCCCTTCATACCAAGGCCAATATCGTCGCCGATCTGGGATCAACACCATGAATCCACATTCGGTCTTGCAATCCACCGGCCACTGCCTTTACACATTGGCTCGAAAGATTATCGCCTAGGATTTTTGATTTCTTATGTCCTCTCTGAGCTGCGTAAGGAACCCACAGCCTAACCCTCTAGGGAGTTGGTTCGGATGCAGAAACGTCCCTGTATATCCGTGGAGGTCAAAGTATCAGGGTCGAACCGCCAACTGACGAGGCCCCCAGGCGCATTTCTTCCCATGTGGGAAGTGCAAAACCATACGAAAGTCTCATAATTTGTACGATAGACTGTTTGCCGAGGCTACCGACACAGATCCCGTGCTCCATAAGGCCGTCGCTTCTCGAATCCTGCTTTTCGGTATTTAATTGTCTTCCAGAAGCTGGGCTATGTACGGGGACAATGCCTCGCCTCATCCAAAAGCTTTCGACGCCCGCCTGGTAGGCGCCGGATTATCCGTCTGACGCGATCCTTGGGCAGGAACGTGGCTTGGGCTCCGATACGCCCGTATCGTCAGCCATGTGAGGGAGTCGCTTCCCATCAGGATCGAAAAAAGGTAGTTAAAAGTCGAGCCAGTGAGTCTGGCCGTCAAGACACCCTCCTCTTTTGCCCCGCCCCTCCTCATACTCCATCACCACTCACAACCCAAACCTTTTGGATCCATCCTCTTTAATTAAAATGTATCTTTCACTTCTATCGACCTTTTTCTTCCTCGTCTGCGCCCTAGCCAATCCTTCGACCTTAGCCATGGGGCGGGGTATGAACAGCAATCAGTGGACCCCAACATGCAACTGGAACTGTCTTAGGGTGGTTTCAGCCATCCCCTGCACGATCGCATGCGGTTTGGATGCAACGTGCATATACACATGCCTTAAAAATAGCCAGGTAGGTTATTCCCCGTTAATCATAAAGATTCTAAGAAGATGCTGACTACAAGGCCAATACTAACCGATCAGGTCTGCATGTGTCTCGATTGCGTACCTCCACAGGTTTCCTTCATCATCCAAAGCACTGGCATCTGTCCAAGTGGCTCGCAGTCGAGTTCGTCTTTCTTTAAAATTCAACACCCCAAGCATCATTTTTTGAACCTCTCCTACTCTCTTTCTCTTGACAGGGCGGGGGCCATCTCGTCAAGACCCTTGGGACCGCGAAGCCCGAAACACACTGGCGGAATGTTTTATCTCATGAGAGGATCGAGGGGTACGATCGGACCCGTGAGAAGGGGCGCGCACACAGACAAAAGCAAAAGATTATAAGGACTTTTTTGAAGAAGCATCCATGTGACTGGCCCGACCTGTTTCGCGTCAATCGCTTGCGTGTATGTAGCAACAAAATATACTGTATTTTTAATCTTATTCCATCGACTATTATACATTAATGATACTAGAAGAGATGGCATCAGTCCAATATGAGAGGGGACTGCAAACCGTGTGTGCATCTATTCGCATTTTCGGGGCGGGACCAGGGGCCACATCAGGCACAGAACATATCTTACGGCGATAGCCGATGCTCAGGTACTGCCCTGAGAGATCAGCATTTTCTTTCTGCATGTCCCTCGAGGGTATCAAACGTTATTCAAGTCTCTCCTTCATCCATTGAGGATCTTCTGATCTCCAAGCCATGTAGTTACCGCGGTCGTGCCGTAGAGCGTGAATACAACTGAGAGGGCGTCTAGGTCAATATGAGGGATCTTGATTCGTGTCCTAGACGCATCCAGTGTCAGGTCGGACCCTTGGAGGAATTCAATACTCTGCATACTGGGTGATTTCATTCCAATTAGACGGCTTCATGGCCCACAGATCAGCGTTGCGCTGCTTCGCCCACTCCCCAATCCTAGAGATACTCTCTGGGCGACATAGCATGTGGACTCAAAACCAATGAAGGCATCACGAGAGTGGCTCAACATGGACCGACAGCGCCGTCGGAAAGTCGAGAACAGACTCGGCTATGATCTCATGATACTCCCAGAGAACTATGGAGCTCTGATTTGATCCCAGAAAAGGAACAAAAAGAACGACATGTCGAATAGCTTTACCAATCTCCGATGAAGCGTCTATATATCCTGATACTAGTCGTCTGTGTGCGCGTAGAAACTGAATATACCAGACCGAGTTTTATCTCATCATTCATTATTACGGGGACTTGGAGGGAAAAGTATAGGTTGAGCTACACGATTAGAGTGAGGACTGCAAAAAGGTTGTGAACCGCTTCGCTAGTTTTATATTATTGATCTCTTCTCTTCATGCGATCCAATGTGTGATCAAAGGCTATTTCCCTCTCCGGTATCAAGCGTAGCTCGAGGTTCTCCCTCATCCACTAAAGCTCTCCCACCAAACTTGGATGGTCCATGCTTACCTCCAGCACCTTCAAGGTCGGTAGACGGCTTTCTGCCAGCCCTTGAACCTCTGTCAGAGACAGCGGTGATGATGTTGCACGATGGAGTGTCAAGCCCCTGAGTTCTGGGCAGAGCTGCTGCTGTACCCCGAATCCGAGCTCCTTGAGATCCAATACGGGTTCCTGAGAGGATATGGCAAGGTTTCGTGTATTCGGAACCGATGATAGGATTGTAAGCGTATCACTGAATGTGGGTAGATTGTATAAGAGGACGTTCTCAACGGTATGACGGACGAATTCGGGAGGTATGACGTTCGGCTGAAAGAACGCCATGTGTTTATCGGTATCGTCGGGTATCGCGGAACAGTCGAATGCAAGAGTTTTAAGAGCAGGAGTCTTGAACGCGAGGAGGAGACTGAGCGTTTGATGATTACTCCCGTATACCCGCAGTTCTTCGAGGGAGTGCAGAATAGGAATCGGACGACCGATGTTCGGCATGTAGTCTGACTGAGTCCTGTTGAACATGACACCTTCCAGATAAAGGAGGCGCAAGGCTGGTAATCGACATAGTACGGCTGATAATGCAGCTAACGGAGTTTCTTTATGAGAATAGCTATCAAGGCCATTACCGGAGAACCCGAGCGAGACGATGTTCATCCATCCGTTCTTCCTGAAGTCTGTTAAACTGTAGAGGAGGAGGGTTCGATTTAAGAGGTTATCTGCTATGTGGGTGAAGACGCGGATGCTCGCGACAGCGTCGGGATCACCGAGGGGAGGGAACGCCCATCCCAGTCCGGAGTCCCCGAACATAATGTGCGCAGTTGTTTGTATGCCACGATAAATTTTAAGGTCTACATGAAGGGGAAGACCTCCACGGCGCTTCGCGTGGAGTTCAATCTTGCGACGCCAGTAAGGTTCGGAAAAGGGGCCCATGCTAGGATAAATCCAAGCGGCTGGTGTAGACATTACGATCGCGTTCCATAGTTTGCAGACCAGTAAGGCGGTGGATGGGAAGTCATTTCGGCAATATCGGTGCTCTCTCCAGTGTAAGGGCTGGCTGGCGAGGGTAAGGATGTTCCCGATGATTTCGTTAGGAAGGATGTCGAACGGGCACGTGGCACCGGTTGAATTGGTATACGCAGCTGGAAAGGATCTTCATACAGGTCAACCGCTGAGCATATCTCAAATCATCAAGTCTACATACGGGGGACCAGTGACCCCAGTAACCAGATGTGTCATAATCACTGTTTCCATTATGCTATTTGCGTTGGGAATCGTTGACCATCCTTTCGGAAAAGGTCAGCAATCCTCAAGATCTATTCAAACGATTCAGCAAAGAGCATACCTAGAACTCCTTGGGTTGCTACTGTATGGTGAGGGTGGAAGGGTTCCCATTGTGAGTCTGAACTCTATCTGGCCGAAACTGGTCTGCAAGGCACAGCCAGTCTTTTATATATCCGTGTTTCGCCGATTCTCCTGTTGATCACGATCACGCAAACCTCCCCTTGCCTCCCCATTCTCCCGTCACTCTTTACGGTCTCGGACTCTTGCAAGATGTCTCTCTCCGTCGTCTCTCTCCTGGCCCTTCTCGTTTCATCAGTTTCGGCGTTGCCCCAGACGACCGCCGCGTCCGTCACGACCAGCTCTGCACCCGCCATCACGACCGCACCCGCCAGTGTTGCCGCCGCCCCGAGCAAATCAAACAAGCTCTCTTACACGGCGACGTACACCCCAGGTGTCAACCTACCCAAGACGTCTGAAAACGGCCAGGTCAGTCGTTTTCGTTACGGCGCCGTAATAGCCGAACATATTTTTTTCCTTCTTTTTAAATGGGCGCCTAACTCATTTTAATTGTTAGAGCGGCACGAATCAATGTGGCACGGGAAGCAACAGCACAAGCATGTGTCAGAACTTGTACATTAACTCTGTGCAAGACTTTTGCTTGTGGGGACCACCGAGTCCCGCTGGCATCGCCAATGATGAGGTAACGAAGCACCGCTTCTGAATTCAACGAAAATATACCGAGTGCTTACTTCTCCTCTGATGTAGCGTATCGTAGTGGCATACTGTCTGAATGAGGGATATGGGACAAGGATCTTCCCTGAAGGTACCATCCTTGGCGCACACTTTACCCAGACTCCCGATTATGTTCAGGTAAGAGTACCAACACGTCATCGACATGAAAGGGAATTCCCATTGATCTTTCCATTGATTTCTATTTATGAGATTACCGGCTGGGGAGATTTCACCAAGATTGGCCTCCCTAACCCAGACGAAGGAGGGGAGCTTGACCCGCATGGTATGCAGATCCTCTGAATCCGATTCTCTCCGCGGTGATTAGTTAATGACGTTCTTTCCAAAACCTAGGTGCTGATGGCAATGGTAACCCAATCGGCGGCCTGGCGTTCGGCAATTCGTTCGGCAAGATGCAGCAATATCACGAATGGACTGTGCGCACATCTATCCTGATACACCCTCGAACGAGTTTCGTTTTCTCTAATTCTCCATAAATTTTACTTCTTACCCCAGAACTTCATGTCTTCCAACGAATTCTGCATCAGGGCTTGCAATCCCCTCGGCACGAACCCTGCTGGATTCTGCAATCACGTGTACGATGTCATGGCGTGAGTTAATCAACATTTCGTGACGCTATTCACAACTCTAATCTTCCAATAACCGTCAGCTGCGAATGGAACATGCCAGGAAACTATGACCCAGGCTACTTTGAGGACTGCGAAGGAGACAGCGGCGCGCCTATGGGGGTCTACGGTACCTCCACCTTCCATCAAGGTCAACCAGCCACACCAGCTGCACACCCCGCGCCAGCGTCGTCCAATTGTGTTCGGGTCGCTTCGGTGACTCCTGGCTCCATCGCGTCCACCCCTACTGGTGCCTCGATATCCTTGTCAACCTTGCTCACTACGTCAGGGAAAGTGACCTACGTCGAGACCGTGGCAACGTTTACCGAGGGCGGCGCTTCCACGACTGGCACCGCGATCGGGGCAGCAAGTGCGACTGGCACAGCGACCGGAGCCGCCACCTCGACGACATCTGCAAAGTCGTCCGCCATGTCCAATTTTGTGTCAGCGCCTTTGATGGTGATGTTTGTGACGTTCGTTGGTGTCATGGTCGGCGTCACGGTGGCAATGTAAACGATATCTTAGAATATACCCCTCCCCATATCTTGAATTTGTCTTGGACATGCCTGGTCTCGTTTACTCCCATTGGATTTTGGATTTGGACCTTGTCTTAATTTTGTTCCCAAAGACAATATGTAGAGTTTTATGCTTCATTTTCGCTTGTACTCATCACTGTCATTTCGCTCTGGGTGTTTTATATTGTAGATGATGTTTTCTTGGCCCGCCTTTTGTCCTCGTTACTTCACGTAATTTGGTGCTTTCCTGGGGCTTTACGACTGCACGGAACATAGACTGCGACAAACCGCAAAATCATACCCTTCCAGAGGTAATATGGCTAGGATGCCCGATGTTTGGGGGAATAACTAGCTTGCCATCGCGGAAGCTATGATCTGGGGAGGTCATATTATACCGTGTACAATTGCGATGGATTGTCGGAAACCATTCCGGCCTAGCATGCCATGAATGACGTCACCGCTATGTGTAAAGTCCAAAGTGTCGACCCTTTACCTACGCTCCATTCCACGACCTACCTCATCTAACATTAGCATCCAGCTCCCCTGATGTTGAATGCAAACGTTTGAGCTGATGAGGGGGATCGAGAATGGAAAAAGGGAGGGATCATTTTGTAGCTGCACGCTGCATCTATTATCATTGCGGTAATTGGACTCATGTACTTCTATTCGTCGACACAGTTAGCCAAGCTCATTCACCAAGTGTGAATTTAAAAATTTAAACCAAAATCACACCACTCTGCCCTCAACATCCCATTCGATTCACGGAGACCCTTCCACATCAAAGTTATATATCGTAACCCGCCCGAAGAAATCGGAGCTCTCCTCAAAGACGAGTTTGAGACTAGAAGTACGCACTGACGCGGAGCCTTCGCTGATTGAGCTGAGAGTGAATCTTTGAGAGCGATTGACATCCTCAGGAAAAATATGGCCTATCGGTACCCACTCCGGCGACACTGAACGTTCATCTGAGGCCGTCGAGGGAAGATGATAGATACAGCACCGTGTGCCGACGAAACCACCTTGGAAGGTGATCGTAACTGATGTTGGTGTGACCGGATTCGGGAATGACAATTGAATGTACTGTGGAAGTCCCTTGCAACGCGAGAAGTATTAGACATCATGATCCATAAGGAGGAGCCATGTCGATAACGTACCTGAGCTGATGTCCAGCACGTCCCAGGACTACGGTCTGTGAGGTGTTTCTTGCCAACTGAGCGATCTAAAGTAGAGCTCACTCTATGACCATCCGCAATTATGAGGCCAAGTAATTCCATCTTGATGGCACAACTCACTTGATTTTTGTGTCGCTATCAAGGAGACTAACCGCAGATGCCATGACTAGCGAAAGGTCCGAATAGATATGCAATATACAAACAAATGTTCACAACTCACCTCCCACCCTCTCCACCGTCACTCCCGAATGAACCAGGACACTGAAAAGGCCCATCAGGATCCAGCAACATTACTTGCGGGATCACAAACCTTCGAAATAATAGATGAAGTGAGATTCGCCGTAGCTCAGGCCGACTGGAATCGGTTACGGGCGCTCAGTGTTCGACCAGGAGGCTTTGGCGTACAAGGTAGAAAGGAGGCGTGGTGTGTATCGAATAATTCCTTAAATTTCAAGAACCGGAACCCTAATTCACGAAAAATAGGCCTTTCCTACTGCATGCTAGGGTGGAAGTCCCGCCCGCTACGGAGAAAGCCGGTCGAACCGGTGTAGAACCCGAGAAGAAACCTGAGCCAAACGGCGATACTGATGCGGCTGAAGTGGCACTCGATGGGCACACTTCGCGAAGCGATCCAGAAGAAACACCCCACCCAGATGAACGCCAAGTGAAGCTAGACACAAATCGGAGCTTTGTCATGTATCCGCAAGGCTCGTAAAGTATCTGTTGCCTACTCTCGTCACAAGAGAACTTACCCTTACTCCGCTCCTAAAGTCAGCGAAAAGCAGAAACTAATCCATCAAGCAAAACTGCAAAACCTCATCGCTGCCGTCCTCAGGAAACGACGGAAGCTCGGCTACTTCCAGGTAGGTGAAAAGACGCTGTCGTTTAGATTTACAGGTTAACTATCCTCATTTCCAAGGGCTATCATGATATAATATCAGTCCTATACCTTACGCTTCCAGCATCGGTCGAAGATCCTTCACCGCTCCTAGTCAGCTGCAGTGAAAAATTGAGCCTCCATAGGCTGCGGGACTCCATGGGTGCTGGGTTGGACCCCTTAGTGGGCCTTTTGCGGTGAGTAGCTCGTACACACATCTATGCGCGTAGCTCATATTCATCACCCATCCTTCAGGACTCTAAAACGATTACTCCTACTCGCAGATCCCGAACTCGCTGATATTGTCAAAAGGTGTGCCATACCTGATCTATATACCAACAATTTGCCGATTCTGATCATCATATTAAGCTCATCTCCACTCCCATACTTCGCACTCTCGAACCTCTTAACGCTCTTTTCGCACGACGTCCCAACGCTCCCACTCATCCAGCGCATATTCGATTTCCTCCTTTGTCGCCCTCCGATCTTCGTCGTGTACTTGGAAGCCGCCGTAAGTTTAGGGCCCAATTAACTCAACTCGGCTTGCATATTCTAATTCTTTCTTCGAATAGTTGATCATATCCCGGAAGCAAGAGATCATGAAGCTCGCAGAGGAGGGAGAAGAGGGCATGATGCACGCCATCCTGTCTCAGCTACCAGATATGGCCCCAGATGGCTTGGAGGATTCTGAGACACAGCGGGATCATGCCTCCTCGTCAAAGTCACAAGGGACTAGTCGATCTTCCAGTCGGCACCCACCAGAAAGCTCCCTTCGAAAAATCGACGAAGTCTATAGTGTTGAAACTGGGACCAGAGGAAGGACTGAAAGAGAGTCTTGGGCAACAGATCTCTCCGTCACTTCACCCGATGCGACAGTCGTAGCCTCCGAAGATGGTGGCGACGGTGATGAGCGGGACACACCAGCGTTCTCGGACGTTTCCTCGGTCACTGGAGATACAGACGTGACGCTTCGAAGCCCTCCAACTGCACCACCCCCTGAGTACACTGAGAAACCCAGACGGCTCGTCTCTCCGCAACGTGAAGCGACAAGTAGCATACCAGTATCTCGGCTCCTTGCTGAAGCTGACATGCTGTACCTCGCATACCCGCCTTCGCACCCGTCCATTGCACTCGACGAAATTATGGGTCCAAACAGTGTCGTATCCACCTGGTCAGAAAAGGAATACCTTCCCTCGGAATCCAAACCTGGCGGCCTGGGAACAGTTGTGGAAGGGAAGGAGAACAATGACCAGACGGTGTCATCCTGCCTTCCTTCAGATGATGCGGCTGAAGATATGGTGACTGAGAAGTTACTTGTCGTACTCCCATATAATCCGATGGAAGATATGGAAGTCTCTGAAGATGACGACGACGACTACAAGCCAATGAAGGGCGGTTCTCGGGCACCTCGCAAGCGGCGACCATCGTTGTCGCTCATCAACATATCAAAAATGGACAAGCGCACGATCCTCACCGGGATGGTCCTTCTCCTGGGTGTGGGCCTCGCGCTATACCTCAAATCGGATCGAAGGTCGATGAATGCAGATGCAAATCTACTGCAAGCACAGCTTCTTCATTGGAAACAGTGGGCAGGTTGGATCGGGGGCATCGTACTTGGCGTCGGCGGGATGGACGACGAGCTATGACGAATGGATGACGAACACGTTTATTTCGCCCCTGTGCGTTGCCTCGTGTGCATGCGAATCTCAGGCGTTATTGGATCGGCAAACGGCGTTTCTGGTATGGCAGGGAAGGGGGGCGGAAGAACTCGGACCGACTCAGTTGAGACGCGCTGGCGACGTGCGGCCGTTTGATCATTCGTTCGCCTCCCCATCATCTCACGACTCTTCGACCACAGTAGCGCACGGCTGATTGGCGATCTAGTCGAGCTCGGTTCCCACGAATTCTAGTGCTTCCATCATTCTCACATCGGCTGCTTTGGGTTCGCGTACTTCGATCCCCGCCCGTGCCGCGACCAACGGTTTCTTCCATGTTCAATGCAACCGACGCAGTAACGGATGTCTCTGTCTCAGATGTCACCATAGTATGGTTTCTCCGCTAGTGTTCCAATGGGTTTGAATGGCTTGCGCTCTCTCTCCAGTCACCTGGCGCTACATCGATTAGCCGCGCTATGGTCACGCGGAGAATTGACCAGAAGGGTTTTTCTGTTACTACTTCCTGCGGGGACCATTGTGCTCAGTTGATTGCAAGGAGAACGTTCCTGAGCTATTTTTGTGCTTCATCAAATTGAGGTTTCGGTCTCAGTTTCTCGTCAATTCGTCTGTTTGGTGGCAGGCTATTTTGAGGATGTCTCATCGGTATAAGAGTGAATCCAAGATAGGATCCAGCAGCTCAGACAGCCTCCACAGCAACTCTTATAGTACTCCCAACCCATACTCTACATCTCTCATACAACCAGTCCTCTTTAAAGAACAATGCGCTTCACTCTATCCTCAGCTTTGCTTGTGGCTTCCACTTTCATCGCGTCCACGTCCGCCAAGAACTGGTTCGCTGGTCAGTAGCTCCAATTGGTGCTCATTTTGTTGAGGCGACACCACTAACGCCGTCTGCTTGATTCCAGGTTTCGCTGCATCCAATGAAAAGAGTGACGGTACATGCCGGACAGCAGGTGAGCTTAGCGGGATATTTCCTCCATGGGACGAACGGTTCTGATTAATGTTCTCATAGCTGATTGGGGTACGATGCTGGATACCGCAAAGGCGCAAGGATTCACCACCGTTCGACTGTATGGAGCAGAATGCAACGCATTCGCTCTCGCCGGTGCCGCTGCTCTTGCCCGTGGGATGTATGTCATGGCTGGGGTATGTTTCGGTCGTTTGGATACACTTCACGATAACTGATCATTCTTTTGACTGGGATGGAATAATTTAGGTGTACGCGAACGAAGGAACGATCGCTGCTAGCCAGACTCAGCTCAACAACGATGTCGCCACATTTGTGAGCGCCATCAACACGATTGGACACGCAACCTTCGTTGGTAAGAATAAGCATAGAGTCATTCCGAATTGGGTACATACATCTGAACAACTTCAATGCCTAGGCCTCATCGTTGGTAATGAGGTCGCTGATACCGCAACGAACATCATGAACGAGGTATACAACGTCCGTGGTTACCTCAACAGCCTCGGTTACTATGGCAAGGTTACCACAGCCCACACTTGGGTATTTATTCAGGAGAATCCGAGTATGTGAGTATAACCGGTTCTTCTTTCGAAAAATTCGGCCTGATCGATCGCCATCCATTCCATCAGGTGTGGTGCCGACTTTGTCGCTGCCAACGCTCACGCTTTCTACGACGGCAACACGGTCGCTGCCAACGCCGGTATGGGGAACAGCTGGTTGGATCTCTAAAGAGTGAACTGACCGATACCCTTTACATCTCAGGACCCTTCGTCTCCTACACCGTGTACCCTGCTCTGACAGGCGCATGCCCAGGAAAGACTATCGTCATTACTGAGAGCGGCTGGCCTTCCAGGGGAAACGACTACGGCGTAGCTGTACCCTCTCTCGCCAATGAGCAGACTGCGCTTTACGCCTTGAACTGTGCGGCTAGCGGAGGTGCTCAGATTTATGCGTTCGAGTACGATGGTATGACACCTCTCATCTATTTACTGCTAGGTGATTAGTTGTTGACATCTTCTTGGTTTAAGATCTCGCGTGGACCGCCAATGCTAACGAGCAGAGCTTCGGTATCTTCAACAAAGGCCTGGATTTTGGCACTATCTTCACGTGCTAGAAGGTGAACCTACCCTACCCCATAATACACTACATACAAGTTCAGAGCCGAATCATAATCACTTTGACTGGTAATGAGCCATGCCGAGAGTATCGGGTACCAGTATGTCATAATAAGTAAAACCCAACGAAGCGACAGCCATATAATCCTCCGCTACATCTCGCTTTTCACAAGCACAGCGTAGCAGTCATCACAATAAGCGAGATCACCTCTCTGGAAGAACGATGGATCCTCAAATGGCCGGTTGCAGGTCTTCAGAACGAAATATGAGCATGAGGTCAGAAGAGCAACAACTCGAACTGTTGCCATAACATACCGCACATGCAAAGCATTCAAAATGCCATTGTTTATCCAAAGCCTCCACCACCTCATCCCGAATACTCTTTTTGCAACCAGCGCATTTGGGCATTCTTAGCCGCACATGGCACGCTTCGCAGTATGGGTGTCCGCGGTATATGGTATATTCTAGATCGTTGGCATTGCTCCCCTCTATAACACTGGCGCCGTTTTTAGGCTTGGGTGCGGCGGATGATGCAGAGGGGTGGAGGAAAGGATCTCCGCATTCTGCGCAGAAGAAGTGTAGTTCATGGTAAAACCTTGTCTTGCCGCCGGAGAGCGCTGGATCAGATACAGTGATGAACCTTTCATCCGCAATGGACGTTTTACAGTGGTAGCACCTTGGAGCAAATAACTGGGGTGCATTAAAAGGTGAGGACAAATCAGCCGGCTCCGTCCCAAACTTTCGGTCAGGATCATACTGTAACGCACCTCATGATAGTCTAAATGACAATATGCCTTTCCCTCGTGCTCGTACGAGCTGACGTGCTCCAACAGCTCGCTACACTGGCTGCATCTATAGGTGTCGAGGGATTGTCGTTATAAGCGCGCGGTTATAGTAGCTGGGACACCACGTACTTGAAGCAAGCCGGATGCCACCTCCGGCCCATCGCGCTCACAATCCTCCCAACAATCAGGCGGTCGCAACTTGCACATCGTAAAGAACCCTCCCTGCGTACCATGGGCGAGGAGCCTCGTGTATTTTTTGCCTGTGGGAGCGGGGTCTGGGAAAGTCGTTTAGAGCCCGCGCTAGATTCAGAAGCCGGAGGTCCATCCAAGACCGTAATATTGATGCTTGGACTCCGGGTCAGTTTGACCTTGGAGGTAGTGGCCGAAGCCACTGCAATACTGGGAACGTTTTGGTCCTCATTTGTCTCGGTGTCGTCAGGAAAGTTGATCACAGGTACTGAGACCGGTGCTCGAGCTGGAGCAGGACGAGAAGTCGAGGCGGAAGCGGAAGCGGAAGCGGGGGTAGGAGGGGTTACCCTTGGGCTAGGACGTGACGCTGAAGTCTGCGCTTGAGAAATTGTTGATGAAGTTGACGGCGCGCTCGATTGCCGAAACGAAGTTGACACGGCATTTTTATCGCGGTTTGGGACACTGGTCCCACTTGCCATGGGTGCTGCGGGAAGAAGGGGCTTGGATGTCGTAGGCATCGGCAATGGTCTCGCAGCGGAATTCTGGACATGTGTCGGTGACGTCGTCCTGCTACTTTCTCCGCGCGTATTGGTTCCCCTTACTGGTCTGGGAGGTGTATCATCTAGGTCTGGCAGAGCTTTTGCTGGCTTGCGCGACCCACTTGTTCCACTTGATATAGAGCTCCGGAGTTGGGCAGTGCGATCAATGCTCTGGGGACCCTCTCGTGAAGAAGAAGCACCCGGAGAACTGGCGAGGAGTGGTGCAGGTGACGGCGGAGACTTGGATTTAGCCCGCATAGCTGCCTGCTGCTGCTGCTGCTGCTGTTGCTGCCTCTCTTCCTCCAATGCCATCGTAGCCATTCTGAGCGCCATGCTCTGTGGCTGGGCTTGTGTTTGCTGACGAGGAGCCGCACGAGGAGTCTGTGGCAACGATCGTCTCATGGTTGGAGGTGGAGTGGTTTGTCGAGCCACATCTCTCTCTTCTTCCTCTTCCTCCTCTTCCTCCTCCCCTTCCTCCTCTTCCTCCTCGTTTTCTTCTTCTTCAGCTTCTGGCTCTGCCTCGGACGAGCCAACGCTAGTAGCACTACTTGTTTCGCTTGTGTCCGTCAAACCCGGCGTGGATGGCGTTGATGTCACGATCGGCGCTCGACGTTCGCCTTCCGTGAGTAAGGTACCATATCCAGAAGATGTAGGTGTGCTTGTAGAAGACGTCGAAGGTTGTGCTGAAGGTGGAGGAGGGCTGGCTACTGAGGATCTTGAGTTGACACTCCCAAATGCGGAGGGTGATCGCGCGCCGAAGGCAGATGGTGACCTTCCTAAGGTCGGAGGAGAGGTAGAGCTATTATTCGTTACCTGTAACGGTTTTGAGGACGGTTCAGGCTCTTTCGGCATGGGGGTCGGCTTTGGCTGATACTCGGGGTGAGAGTCGATGGCGGCTTGCGGAGTCGGAGTCAAGGGTTCCTGCTCCTGTTCCGGATCCGGCTCGCGAGAACGTGGCTTCTTTGGGGAGCGCCTCGGAGGCTTGGGTCGACCTTGGGTCACTGCTGGAAGCCTGGAAGTAGAGGTCGACGAAGGCGGTTTCACGGCCTGCGAAGGTCTCGGATCATCGTCCGAATGCTCAGATTTTTTATCTTCGGTATGATCTCCCGTCGACTCCAGTGAGGTAGATGAACCAGACAGTTCGCGCTTTTGTTGCACCGCCGAAGTTGCCGGACCTTTCACCGCCGCATCATCATCCTTCCTCCTCAGCCTCCCGAAAGACTTCATTTTCTCTTGTATCCGCCTTTGGGCCTCACTCCTATGCTCTGCACGCTTTTCCTCCTCGGTCTGAGTGCTGGGCGGAAATGGTAACTTCGGTTTTGGAAGAGGTCGGGCCTTGGGAGCCGGGACCGGTTCTGGCTCTGGCTCTGGCTCTGGCTCTGGTTCCGGTTCTGGTTCCGGTTCTGGCTCCAGTTTTGGCTCGGTCCCTGGCTCTGGTGCTGGCGCTGGATCCTTGGGAGGGGAAGGCGAGTGAACATTCTGGAAATTCGATGTTGAGGGAGAAACCAGTGGGGGTAATGGCCGCCGACCTGGAGCTTTCACCACCCCTGGTTGAGGTAACGATGTAGGCCGAGCAGTAGAGTTAACACGAGATTCAGGTACAATAGGAGGGGCAGGTGGGGTTATGACATTTGGAGCCTGAACGGCGGGAGATGGAAGTGTTCGGCCTCGTTGAGGGGGTTGAACGGTCACAGGGGGTGTCACAGGAAACGCGATGCCAGATTGACGTGCCTGAACGGCAGCAAAAGCCTCTTTGGCGGCCTGACGCGCCAACGCCGCACTATCAAGGGAAGGAGGACGAGTGCTGGGCGTTGGTAGTGGCCGGCTATTCCTCCCATTCAACGACGATGGGATGGATGAACTTGATGACGCTGAGCCCATAGAACGCAGACTAGAGGACGCCGAAATTGCGCTTTGCGCTGAAAGTGAACCACTAGGGGGTAAACTGGGATTAGACCCATGTCTTACTCGTTCAACAGACGCCGATGGCCCTTGAGAGTTTGACGGGAATGTGGATGCTGAGGATGAAGTAGCTGGGAATGATGAAGATAAAGGGAATGACGATGAAGACATAGACGATGAAGGCGGTATTGCGAAAGGAGATTGTGGCTGGGAGTTGTGCGTGGTGCGTAGCTGAGGCAAAGGTCGAGAGGTATTCGCGGCCGTACGGGCTGGCGACGGCTGCCGCTGTCCCGCATCTGCTGCGTAGCCACTATAGCCCGTTTGTGGGGCATTATGAGCAGGCGGGAGTGGTTGGACGTATGCTTGAGGGGATGGAGATGTTTGGAACCCGTTGCCGTAAGAAGGTTGTCGTGCTAAGGTCGGTGGAGGTTGTTGATAGGGGTACGGGGCTGCAGCCGATGGCACAGACTGTGAGTGAGCGTGATGTCGTGGGGCCACATGCGCTGGGTATGTACTAATTGGTCTGCTTGCTGGGATGGGATGGGAGTATGTGGAGGGCTGCGGTTGCGCCTGCGGCGGATGGGCTGCATATACATGAGAGGGAGGCAGTTGTGGTTGCGATGGGCCTCCAGGAAAGCCTTGAACAGTCTCGGGATAGAAGTAGACCAGTCCAGCTGGATCTGTGCCTCCCTTCGCGTAGTCTACAGTACCGATCCACAGAGCCCGGTCAGTTGCACGCGCCCGAGAGAGTAAGTTCAGTTCAATATAGGCCAAACTCACATTCTGCCCATGCTTGACCTCCTGGAGCATTGGGGTCTTTCATGACACCTCTGAAGGAGCCCACGGGGAGCCGTGGTGGTATTACTCGTGGATCATTCACGGGCGCATCGTATTGTTGTTGGGCGTATGGGTTATTGGATGATGAGAAGGACCGCGATGTGCTCCGAAAGCCACCTCCTCGTACCGGTCCCCCAGAGGATTGACTGTATCCTTGGGATGGATAGTCATTGTATGTGCTCTGTCGTGGGGGTTGGGAGCTATAGTAGCCCTGTGGCGTTGCCATGATCGCGTCGATCAGTCCGGTTTAATTCTAAACTAAAGAGGACGTATTTGCCCGCAAATGTTTCTGACACGGTCACAACTCTTTAGAGGGCTCTGGTTAGGAAGGTATACATCAACAACATTGATGACCGTATATGTACAATTACACGCCGTCATAACTCGCACCTCCAGCCCTGGAGTAGTGAAAGGGCCAAATATCGGGGGTGTGGTCAGTCAATTACGCCTTCTAAGATATCAACCCTGCACGTACTTTCTCAAACGGGTTACAATATGCTCCTGGTCCACTTCACTCTGCTCACCAGCAGACACTTCAATGGAATAGGAGTTCAGGACCTGCTTGACTTCGCCGGCGTGCACTGAGACCTGATCCGGAGAGGGGGGGGTATGATCAATTATAATAACAACAGGTGTATCAATCATAAGTTGGCTTACATACCTTTGCCTTCCGCATTATTTTTACAGCGCTGCCGATCCATACTATCAAGACGAACTTGACCCGTTTGCTCTCTTTATCCTGCGCCACATCCGAGATTGCGATTTTTAAAGACAGAACAACCGATATTGTAAGCAATATGCACCCACGTTGGCATATTCTACCCTCGCATACGCGAAGGCACAGTCTCCCTCGTTGAGCTTAGGCGTTAGTTCATCAAGCCCACCTTCCCCTGAAACATATAACCTCAGCTGCCTTAACATTGCGTATCGTACCAAGCCCACATACCAGTTGCAGTCAATTTCAAAATGTCAGACTTGTCGCTCTAGAAAGCAAGGTTTGAACGCGTCGGACTGGGAAGACGTGGGCTATTTCAATGGAAAGGGTGATTCCGGACCTCATAGTTTAAGAGCAGCCAGTTCGTCGCCGTCTTATCATTCCGGACATCCTTATGAGCTAGCGAGCAGGTGTGTAGACTCAGTATAGTGCATGGTAGACACGTGTAAATCGTCGTACCCTCAACGATGGCTGAGTCGGATAAGTCAGCTCCTCCCATCTAGTCGCAAGATTACCGAGTACTGTGAACAGACTTCAAAGGGTGAAGGCGAGCCTGTCGTCTTCTAGTTGAGCAAGGTGGGAAAGAATAGAGGGAACAGTTGCAAGTAAAGTGCAACTGTCAATTGCGGTCGCGACCGGCATCTAATCTCGCTCCAGCCGCAATCGCCGTCGACGTAACTGGGACGTCTTTCCACCACCTTCTGCGTACATTGCACGGGACGTTTCTTACGTTTTGCTAATGCTCACACGCGCTTCTACATAAAACTGCTTGCTTCATTGGTATGGCGGCCTCTGCCAGATGACAGCCTCCCACGATGCTTCCATCATAGCTGTTGGCCTCGGTTGCTCTACATCGCGTTCTCGAGTCACCCCGCTGCCAGCCGACATTGTATTGGCGGCCTATCCCTGCCGAAAGGTTCAACCAATCCTATGAACCTACAAATCGGGCTGCCAGAAGCCGCGCTTGCGTGTGCCATTAGAAGAAAAGAAGCGCCATCGTTGGCAAGCGTTGCACTTGGCATCATGCTCGCGTAGCATGAGCTGCTGGCTGCTGCATGATGACTGGGATTTGTATCAGTAGGAACTCCAGTGCGGGGAACATTCGGAGCGATTCAATGTGAACAGCCAAGCGATGACAGGACGTGTTCCTCCGATCGACAGGACATTGTTCGATAACTGCATCAGCTGTCTCTCGTCGGCAGCCAAAAGAAGTCCTTGGCAGTCCCAATGCTTGGTAGGTGGAGCTATTTTGATCATCTCTCGGTGTATAAGACGTTGGACTATAGACCCGTTTTCCAACTTCAGAACACCTCTACCAGATCTTTCTACTCTATTCTCATCTGTTATCAGCCTAACAATATGCGATTCACTCTATCTTATGCCTCCCTTGTCGCTTCGACGTTGATGGCCTCCGTCTCGGCCAAGAACTGGTTTGCCGGTAAGTTCACAGCATGATCCTTATCGCCCGTAAACGCATTTTTATGCTGCCTGTCCATCCAGGCTTCAATGCTTCCAATGAGAAAAGTGATGGCTCATGCCGCACCGCTGGTAGGTTTACACTAATTACTCCCGAAAACGTAATATGTTGACCTACTATTTTGTACAGCTGACTGGGGGACGATGCTTGACACTGCCAAGGCCCAAGGTTTTACCACTGTCCGAGTCTATGGAGCGGAGTGTAGCTCCTTCGACCTCGTTGGTGCTGCCGCCAAGGCTCGCGGGATGTTCGTTATGGCCGGGGTACGCAACATTGTCCATAATGAGCCACGTATGACCCACTAATTAGCATTGATACTAGGTGTATGCGAATGAAGGCACAATTGCTGCCAGTCAGAGTCAGCTTGATAACGATGTCGGTCTCTTCGTTAATGCGATCAACAAGTATGGTCATGCGACGTTCGTCGGTGAGAAATCGAATTAAACACCTCTCTAAGCTTCTGGTGTTATTCAATTTACGGTCCTTGTCTTCATAGGTCTCACGGTTGGTAACGAGGTGAACGACTCTGCGCAGAACATCATGAACGAGGTCTACAATGTCCGTGGCTACCTCAACAGTCTCGGATACTACGGATTGGTGTCCACCGTCCACACCTGGGTTTTCATCCGCGCCAACCCTGTGATGTGCAACGGTGACTTTGTCGGTGCTAACGCACACGCTTTCTATGACGGTAATACTGTCGCTACTAATGCTGGTATGTTCATGTCCCCCTATCTTTCTTCGAAGCCCATCTGAACTAACCGATGCTTCGCTTTCAGGGTCCTTCGTCTCATACACTGTGTACCCTGCTTTGGTTGGTGCATGCCCCGGAAAGAAGATCATTATCACCGAGAGCGGATGGCCATCGAGGGGAGCCACCAACGGTGCTGCCGTGCCCTCGCTCGCGAACGAGCAGGCTGCACTTTATGGCTTGAACTGCGCAGCTAGTGGAGGTGCAACGATCTACGCTTTCGAGTACGATGGTCAGTGTTCCTCCGTTCCGTCCCCATTGCTGCTGCTGATACGCGTTCGGAATCTAAGACCTCGCGTGGACCGCTAACGACAACGAGCGTAGCTTCGGCATCTTCAACAAGGGATTGAATTTCGGTACCATCTTCCAGTGCTAGGCGTGACATAATGGGTACCTTAGCATCATTTAATAGCATTTATTTTGTTCCAAGGGTTGAGGTCACGCGAATCTTCACCGATCGCCTAGCTTGGCCTCTGATTGAGTTTGTAGCATGCGTGTCTCAGAGCCTCAACATCTATGTCACTCCTTCTGTAGAGGAACCTTGCGAGGTCGAACTAAAATGGTCCCTGATGAACGCCGACACCAGCTCCGTACATGTTTTACTCTGGATTCACAACTCGGCGCGTCTGGCGCGGCGTCCTTGATCCCCTCGCAGGATATTTGGTCGCCTTCCTCTTGCTTGCGTGGGCTATCACTATCGGTGCTGGTCGAGCTGCCTATACCCGTTCAATATTATTCGTCATCGCATAATGTTGACTTCTGCAGGGACCGCCCACTACAAGCCCACGTTCGATTCTGCCTCTCAGATCGCGGTCGAAGAAAGTACCGAGTCACTCTTCAGAGGTGCCAAAGTGCTCCGTGTGTCGCGGTGCTGTTGTGTTGTCGATTGAGATCATGTCCAGCACGGTCTACCCTGGCGGTCCGCCACCAAAGTTTTATAGTGTAAACCTCAGGATCAGGCTAAACGCTTTCTACTGTCCTCTACGGTTGGTTTGTTTGCTTACGGCAGTTTCCATACGCATTGTGTAAACACTGTTTTGGTATGCATATATTTCCACACATAGATGAATACATTCTGACTCAAACCCTCGATACGATCCAAAGGATGTACTTGATCAAAGGGAAACCAGCGGTTTAGGCCAGTAGTAGAAGGCCATTTGATTTTACTCACTGTGATTGTGAGTTATGTGCCTTCTATTACATATATCCACCCCTCCTAACACTCCCGATCAAAGGCAGTAACCACCACGGCTCACCATTCAACCCTCTAGCAGCTTCCAAACATGTCTGCAACCACATCCCATGCCGCCGCCCACTCTCCCCGCGTGAACAGCCACGGAGTCTTATCCTTTGACCACTGCAGCGGTGCTAGGGCGGTCAGACCTCCTACTAACGCTTGTCTGTTGTCTACCCTCCACTCCCAGACATCTACTTTGATTCCATCACAGAATCGCTCGTAGATGGTGAGATCTAAAAGCTCGGGACCGACTTGAAGTGGGACACAGAGTTTTCGAAGCTTTCTGCAGTTGGCGGAGAGCGCGCTCAAGCCTATCATCGTCGCTCGCGGATAGAACGATGACAAGGACCACGTAAATGTGGATAGGTTCGCCCATGCTTCTGAAATGGACATGAGATCGGTGTCACTTGGAGGTATAATGTCCAGGGCGTAGAGTTGGAAACTCTCCATGGCCTTACAAGCCAAGATGGGGTCGAAGGATAAGGCTGTATCTAGGGGCCAAGGATACCTGGTCACTGTAGGGGTAGTGGATGGCATCGGGAAGATCTGAGGAGTGATGGACAGTGATTTGAGGGATGTGCATTGTTGAATCTTGCCGAATAGCTCCTGTGCTGCAGTATACGAAGAGACCGAGATCTGCAGTGAGGTGATGTGATGAGCAGAAGTGTAGGACAGCAAGTGCCGGAACGTTGAAATCCTGTCGGAACTGATGTGACGGAGCGATGGAAACAAGCAACCATAAGACTCGGGCGTGTCCATGGCCTCAGTCCCTGTATTGTCTGGATCTTTCCACCTCTGCATTATCAGAGTATCTAGTCGCGAGAGACGTCCTAGTCCTTGCATGACAGTCGTCGCTAGTATCGGGAGTTCGAGCGCCACATATTTAAGGGAGGGGTTCTGGTTGAGGAAGTTTATGAGAGTAGCAGGGTCCATCGTGCACGGGCGAGGAGGATGTGGGCTGCCGAAGCCGAGGGTCAAGCTCTGCAGACAGACGAGACCACAGCCGTTGAGAAATCTCGAAATTTTGTCGAAATCCTGTGCCGCATGGGTAGCCGGCCAAATGACCACAAGGTTATCAGTCCTAGCCAATATAAGGTCAACTAGTGCAACACTTACCCAGTCGACTTCAGCGCTACGATAGACTTCGAGTTCTAAGACCTTTAAGCAAGGGTTGATGAGTGACGATAGAATTGCCATTTGAGCAGTTGATTGAAGTTTGACTTTGAGACGATGGATGGTATCGATGGCACTGGGGATCAGGCATCGTTCGCCTCGCAGTTCCAAGCTGCGGTAGAGGAGGTGATACGTTGAATCCGATAGATGACGCAGGTCACATGAAGTAACTTCCCGGGTTCTTCGCGAGAGATAATCGAACCTCGCCCATTCATATGGTTCCAAGACACGTGTTAGAGTCTGAAACCATAAGATCAGCGGCCAGTCAAGAACGATCCAGATTTTTAACTCACGAGTCGACATCCATCAGATGGATCGTTAAGGGCCTCTTTCGGAAAGAGGGGTATGAGAGGTCGCAGGCTATCCAGATGAATTACTCTCCAGATACTGTCAAGAGCGGGTTCCAAAATAGGGTGACATGTCCGCCCAAAATTTAGTTTGTCTGTGCGACTTCCAAGATGAATAATAATTGATCTGAGTATTTCGTCAAGAAGCAATGCTGGATGCATAGACGGAAGATGGTCGGGTGGGTCCTGGGACAAACGAGACAGGACATATGTTTGAGTTCGACCTTGATTTCTTCTTTCGTTTTTTCGTTCTTTCAATCTTTGCGAAAAATAATAATAGAATCGTTTATCCTAACCCACAAATTCCTAGATCTTTGTACATTTTGCATCGCACCTTGTCTGTGTTGCTTTTAGCTAGGTTCCTCGCCCGGCAAGGCTCCTTCTACGAGTGATTCGTTTTCCTGTTCCTGTCAGTACGCTCTCTGTGTACATGAGTTGGGAAGGGGGGATTTCCTAGGGTAAGATGTGCAAGATCTTTTGCAGAATCGAATATGCCAAGCCTAAATTCGTTCCTGACCAGAGGCCCACAATGGCATTTCATCGAAACGCCATTGAATCCGGTAGACCTAAACACGAAGTGCGAATCCGTGCTTATTAACCAATAGTGTTTGTTCACAAATTACATCTGTCTAAGATCCGCGAATCCCACCTGGTACTCCTTCATCCTCTGCCTGCCGCATGTCCAGGCTGCCCTCCATATAGATAGACCATCCATTGCAATCCCTCTGGATCAAAATCCAAATTAATGCAAGTAGGGGTATCTCGACTTGATTATTCAGTTGGCTATCGTAATAAATATATAATGCTAAGACCAACCCAGCGATCGCATGAACTTCGAACTAAGTCACCAGGCTTATCGTGCAGGTTGCGCAGAGATCTTTACTCCATCACCTTTGTTATCTTTTTCACACAAATCATCCAGACCCCCTGAGCTGTTCAAGGCGTTGATACCATCTCGATAAACTGGCGGGTGGTCATGTATCTGATGCTCAAAGTTGACCTATGAAATTTGCTATGTCAGTGAGTATAACGAAAGGAGTTCGGCAGAAGAAGACGCACGACCGGTCCTTTGAACCACTTATGAGCGGAGACCTGGAACCATATGAACGCGAGAATGAGAGGCCCTGCCCATACGACCACGGTCCAGTTCATTGTTGAGGGGGTGAGGTCAGCCCCTATGAGTGTCGGAAAGCACAGAATCGGCATCATAAGGAGGACATATGCGCACTATAACCGAGAATCAGTCCCTACTCTAGAGCCTGGGGGGTATGAACATATAGCAACGAATCCGATTGGACGACTCCACTTGCCAAGATTCCAGGGACCAGGCCGGAACCGATTACCGACGAAGAAAACGCGTATGGCAATTGGGACCGTGAATGCAAAGTAGGAAGCGATGGCTCCCACAGAGAAGATGGCCCCGATGGCGATCTTGTTGACAAACATGAGAAGGAGTAGAACAATGCCGATAAACGTGTTGAACCACAAGGCGTTGACTGGCGTATGAGTATACCTATTGACTCTGATTATAGAAACCATCCAAGATCAGATAACTTGAATCCATGTATAGAACGTCTTTATAAAAACATACTTGGCGAGCCATCCGGATAGGCCGGGGAAGCAACCATCACGGGCGTATGCGAAGGTAAGACGAGCTATGGTGTCACAAGCCGAGCTGAGCAATGGACCTCAGTCGTAGAAATCGTCACGTTGATTGCTTACAGTTTGCTACCATACACCCCTGGCCCATAAAGAAGGCACAGATGATGGTCATTCCTGTTACCGCCAGTGCTGCCCGTTGATTAACTACTTGCTGAAGGTACGAGACGAACGGCTGTCCGACAGGAGAGTTCAATGCGCCAGGGTCCACAACGGTATCTGGATATCAACGATCACCAAAATTAGCGTGCCCACGCAACTTTATCAGTGTACAATGTGGTACTTACAGGCAATTACGAGCATGAGGATCCAACCAAGGACTGTAGGAAGATCAATGGCATTAATTTCATTTCGCTTTCACCTGCCTGGGGAAAGCGTATTCCACTCACTCCCCCCAGCAGCACTGGTCATCACGATTGCGCGAGGCGTGGCGAATTGGGCATTGGAACATTCTTCGGCGAGATGAAATGGAGCATCATATCCAGACATGGTCCAGATAATTGAGACGAAGCTCATGAGAATGGCGATGCCATTAGGCCATTCAGTACCGTTAGTCTATTAGAACGGAAGTATCTATCAGAGAGGCTCTGGTGACAACGGAGTAGATGGCGTACGATGGTACCCCAGACCTCTGCAGACGAGTTGAACCTTGGATTCCTATTCGTCGTGGCTGAGGGGATCAGGATGATGACGATGATAAGAAAGGAGATCTATTAGACAAACGAACGTGCGTTTTGAGCATCAAGAGGCAAAAAAAATTCGGGGCCGCAATACTTATGTTGACTCACGTTGACTAAAGTCGAAGCACCATTAAACCTCGCAATATACTGGGTGGGCATCGATGAGATACATGCATGGACCAGCATGAGCGAAACAGTAGCAAGGAATGTGTGATACGTCTGTGGAACATATTTTGGGTTAGCCACGGACGCGGCTGCGAGGATCATTTGGGCGTTGCCGTAGTTGACGGACGGAGCGCCTGTGACCTGTCCAATCCAGTTAGACCAGCCGGTCAAGAATGATGCTAAAGGTGCCCAACTTGGTGGTGCAAGGACGGCAGAGCAGTAGTAGAGTCCTCCAGATGTTGGCATGGCGGAGGAGAGTTCAGCCATGCTAGTTGCGACAGCTTGGATGCCGAACATTGCGAGGAGCCATCCCCAAACCATACCGGCCGTCCCAGCATATCCCATCCCATAGATAAGCGTGACTGCCACACTCGGTAAGAGGCCTAATACAGAGAAGGAGACAGCGAACGACGTCCAGACAGTGAATTCGCGCTTGAATTCTGCGATCAAAAGGTGTTACCGGATCAGGTGATCTCGGTAGCGAATAGGGGTTACAATGGCTAACTAACACACCTTGTTTGTAGCCACAAGCAGCTAGAGCAGCGTCATCCGCGCTGTTGAAACGCAATGCATAAATAAGTTTAAACCATAGAGAAAGCGTCATGCACAGCTCACGAGAGATCGTTGGGATTTATAGCTCCCATCTTCTTAAGCTGGTGATGCTTCTCAATGTCCGAATCGCTACTCATCGTGGCAACGCTTGGGATTGAGCCGTTGAATTAGGTCAATGATTTGTACCGTAGAATAGTGGGAGGGGATCGAATGGTTGAACGATGCGCCAGCGCGTTGTGAGGGATTCTTGATAATTTGTCGAGGCCAATACGGGTAAGGAAGGAAAGAGGTCCTGCGTGTATCGGCTCTCTTCCGTGCGACCACATTGTCCAGATCGTTAGCCGAGATGGTCAAGACAAAATGCGTAGTGCTGGTTTGGACTTGTTTGCATGGTCACCGCAATATCCATGTTCGCTGGGATCTAATATCTAAAGGTTGGGGGAAGTAAACTGATTCTAATTAAAAGCAATATTGTTACAAAAGTGGAATCTCAGGACACTATACAAGCCTTTTTTCTAAATCAGGACTAAGTCTTACACTACGAAAGAAAATGGTCATACTCGCTCATCAGATCAGGCTGCTTGTACCGAAGTTTTCACATCAGTCTTCAAGTTCTTATCCAACGAGCTATCCTGGTTCCCTGCGCTGGATCTGTCTCCATCTCGAGTGTATGCTGGCTGAATGTCGTAAATCTGGTGCTCCAGATTGACCTACAAATCATCGAATAGTCTTCAGCATAATGTACGTTTAAGGTGGAGATGGGACAGAACGTACCACTGGGCCTTTGAACCACTTGTGCGCCGATACCTCGAACCATATGAACGCCAAGAAAAGGGGCCCAGCCCAGACGACAACAGTCCAGTTCATTGTCGAGGCGTTGAGGTCAGCGCCTTTAACAGTTGGTAAACATAAGATCGGGATCATGAGCAGGACATAAGCGCACTGTGCCACAAGGTTAGTCAGTGGTGATCATATCAACACGATGGTAAGAGAAGAACGTGGAGACATACAGCAACTATTCCAATTGGACGACTCCATATGCCCAGACTCCATGGCCCAGGCCGGAACCGGTTACCGACGAAGAAAACGCGGATAGCGATCGGGACGGTGAAAGCGAAGTAGGCTGCAATGGCTCCGACGGAGAAGATAGCGCCAATAGCGATTTCGTTGACAAACATGAGAAGTAGAAGAAGGCTGCCAATGAAAGTGTTGAACCACACGGCGTTGACCGGCGTGAGCGTGCGTTCATTGATTCTAAATTTTGAAAATGACGGCAATTAGAATTTGATGAGGTCAGGACAGTTGCATAGGCAACATACTTCGCAAGCCATCCAGAAAGGCCAGGGAAGCATCCATCACGGGCGTATGCGAACGTGAGGCGAGCTGGCAACAAAAGAGTGGTGAACAAAATGCACAAAGAGTATATGCAATGATACTCACAGGCGGCAACCATGCACCCTTGACCCATGAAAAATGCGCAAACGATCGACATCCCCGTAACTGTGAGCACCGTGCGCTGGTTCACGACTTGTTGAAGGTAGGATACGAAAGGTTGCCCATACTGAGAGTCCAAGGTGCTAGGAATATCAACCACAGTATCTAATAACCAGAAATACGAAATAATCAGTCCATTTATTCGTCGTCTCAAGGTAAAGCTGTACTCACAAGCAATGACGAGCATGAGGATCCAACCGAGCACTATGTAGCACGTCAATTTTCTTCCTTCTTTACAGGATGAATGCAAACTCACACCCGCCAGTGGCAGCTGTCATGACAATCGCACGTGGGGTCGCAATTTGTGCGTTTGAGCACTCTTCCGCCAAATGAAACGGGGCGTCGTATCCGGACATGGTCCAGATGATGGATACGAAGCTCATAAGGATCGCAATACCGTTGGGCCACTCTGTGCCATTAGACTATGGGGGTATACACGATCAGACGAGAACCGAACAGGGTGTGTAGATGGCTTACGATGGTTCCCCAAACATCCGAAGAAGAGTTGAACCTGGGATTCCTGTTGGTTGTCGCCGAGGGAATAAGGATGATCACGATAATAAGGAACGAGATCTAGCACACACATACATCGTAGGGTTGTTAATCAAATGAATAAATAAAAATTTTGTATCAAGCGCAACTTACGTTGACGAGGGTCGAAGCACCATTAAATCTCGCTACGTGGCGGGTCGGTAGAGACGAGATACCTCCATGGACGATCATGAGTAACACGGTGACGAGGAAGACATGCCACGTCTGAGGAATGTAATTTGGGTTCGACACGGATGCTGCAGCGAGGATCATTGCAGCATTGCCATAGTTGACGGATGGAGCGGCCGTGACCTGTCCGATCCAATTAGACCATCCAGTTAAGAACGATGCTAGAGGTGCCCAGTTTGGAGGTGCCAAGACGGCAGCACAGTAGTAGAGTCCTCCGGAAGTCGGCATGGCGGATGATAACTCTGCCATACTTGTCGCAACAGCTTGGATGCCGACCATGGCAAGGAGCCAGCCCCAGACCATACCGGCAGTCCCTGCATAACCCATCCCATAGACGAGTGTCACAGCGACACTCGGAAGTAAACCAAGAACGGAGAAGGAGACAGCGAACGAAGTCCATACAGTGAACTCGCGCTTGAATTCTGAATGACATTTGTTAGTGGCAACCTTGTGATTTGACCCGATTGTGGCGTGTGACAAAAAATCTACACACCCTGCTTGTAACCGCAAGCGGCTAGAGCAGCATCATCTGCGCTGTTGCGTAAACGAGATTATAAGCGTCGCATATGCATGCAGACGATGAGAAGTACATAATGGAAACTCACGTGAGCTCGTGGGCATATATAGGTGTTGTATCTGAGCCCTTTTGACGATGCTTTTCGATGTCTGAATCGCTGCTCATTTCTGTCCTTGTGATGATTGATCCGTCAGATTGCGTTGGGAGTGGGATGTAAGTAGAGTAGTGAGAGCGGGGAAGATTCGATAGAATCTGGCTGAGCGGGCCATCCTCTTAATGAGCTGGCGTTGCGATAAGGAATGAATGGTTAGGTCATCATCCGGGGGCCCAAACATCAAACAGGGCAGGGAAGGCGTTCTCTTCTGCGCGACCACACTGCTCTGATCGCTAGCCGAGATGATAAGGACTTCGAAAAAGGAAACCTGAACACTGTGTTACTTTACTTTGGTCAACCATCATCGTTCTCAGATCCCGAAATGTGCCTCACCCGCGTCAGTAGCTCAGCTTTTCACACCCAAACCCGAGGACAAGCCAGCACATCAAGCGACTTGAACGGAACGTGACTCGAGAATCCCGACACTCCACAAAAGAGAGAGAAGTGCGGTCACTGTGATCTCTATCGGTGGCTTGGGTGAAGTGGCGTGGCTGCGGTGACGAGGGGTCGGCGGATACGGCTATAGCCGACGGAGATTTTGGCTCTTCAACGACTTCCTCAGACGACAATGCAGGAGGGACTGTGCAACAATCAAACAGTTAGCTGCCACTATTTACTGAGTGGCGCTGACATGATGAAAAGCGTTATTTATATAGGTTAAAGCTAGTTCGGGTCTACTCGGTCCATGGGGTTCTTCATTTGAATGGTCGATTATATATCATCAAAGGAAACGATACAATACTCTTGAGAGAGTGGTATTACCGTCGAAGGGGAGGGACATGCTATTTGAGCAGATATCATCTCATCACTACGGATTTTGACGGAAAGCACAAAAGGGTGCGCCGCCATCATTGATCCATGCCAATGGGTCTTCATGCTTATGCCTATCTTTTGTTTCGTACTTTAGGGAGGGACTACGCTGGGCAAGGAGAATGCATATTTGAAAGAGCCTCATCCTGAGAGAATAACAAAGCCTGGAAGTTCCCGCGACCTTGGTAGTCTTGGCTGCTACCCTGAAATTTGCAACACTTGATCCCGTCCCAGTGTGAATCGAAACACGCGGGCTCCACCCCATGACTGATCTCCTGAGGCCCAAGCCTTTCATATGATGGTGAGGTAGATTAGATGTCGGGGAGACTGGGGAGTGGTCGATTCTTCGTGGACGTATCGAAGGGCTCAACAGCTGTACGCTTGAAGATTTCATGAAGAAGAACAAAAGAAGATATACAATCCCTTGGGCATGACGGACGCGACGTACGTGTATCGTCTATCTTAAATCAACACTTAATGGATCACTTACTCGCCTCCAGCTTCTTCCGGAGCTCCGACCCAACCTAACGTCACGTATAGTTAGAGTTTACAATCAGATGCCCGGAGGAACGCTCACGAACGGTGTTCACCGAGTCCCCATGCCCGCCCTGAGCGACATTGGTGGCGGTGGGTTTCGATACGTCAAAATATTCAGGCACCTTGTGATTGCATCAAGCCACACTTCCTTCTTTTCATTCCTTTCATTCCCTTTTTCTTTCTTTCTGTTGCTTATTTTTTTTGGGTCCGCCAGACTTGCTAAGTCTTCATCAAACCCCTGGCCGTGATTCTTCGGGACGGCGGTACGATTGGGCAGCGTCGACGAGATCTTCAAATCACAGTTGGATCATCAATATATAGTCCACATCTGTCAGATGTGTGGCGTGATCCTGTACTCAGAATGAAGGCATTGCTGCGCGTGTCGCTCCCAATAATCTAGACCTTGAGAGAGGTATTCATGGCCACTTTAATTCCTACTATATCTGCTGCTTCTCCAGTTTATTCGTCATGATCTTATCCCAAGCATCCTCACCGGTACCCCTCAGTTCCGTTGCGTGACTCCAGGGCTTCAGCTCTACTTCCCTTACCATGGCGTCCCTGAAACACCCTCCCCATCCCTCCCTCGGATATGCAGCATTGATCTCCTTAACGAGGTCAACCGGAAGGAGGCTCTCGTGCGCGTGAATGTTGTCTGCGCATCGTCGGTTAGCCATAGAGAAGTCATATCAAAGAACAACTGGCGACCAACCAAAGAGCGTTCCGATCTGGATGAGCTGACCGTGAGCTGTGATGCTGCCTCCGTTGAAGTCGGTGTGGCGGAAGATCGTCTCAGCCACGCTGTCTGCGACGTCTGAAGGAGCCCCGCGGGCCAACAGCCACTGTGGTTGAGTTTGAATGTTCGTGAGCCATCGATGATTCCGCCCTGTTAATGCTCGCACTCCACAAGCGAAACGCAAGCGTACCTCTCTCGCAGTGATCCCTCCCCAGAACTCGAAGCTCATTTTTGTTCTATGGAAGTTACGAACAGCAGATTCTGTTTATTATATTCCTTTCTCTATCTGTCACCGCCGACTTACTTATTGACGTTGTTTCCTGCGCAGCCAATATCATGCCACAGGCAAGCAAGGTAGAAGCTCTCTTCATCGACCTCCACTGTATGTTCCAACTGGATCTTGTGCACGGCCATCGCTTCCAAGGCCGAGCATGATCGACTTGTCAGCTGGCTAGCCTCAGCTCCAATCTAAAGGACATCGCTCACCATAAAGGAACGCCCTATGAGAGTGTTTCCAGACATCTTCGCCGAGCTCAGGTCGGAGGTACTTTTTTGCCTCCTCAATGAGCGGAGTCGAAGGGATCGCAATCGATGAGAGTGACAGCGATGGGAGTGGGCTAGGGAGCGAGTAAGGAAGAGTGGCCGGGTCGCGGGCGACAGGTTGGAATCCAGCTGGGTAGGTAGGCATCGGCGTTGGATTTGTAGTGCGAAATGGCGAGGTGGAAGCTTGAAGGGAAGTTCAAGTTTCGGTGGAAATATTAGATCTTAGCGGATTCAGTGCATCCGGCCTTCATCACCGCTATCGTACGGCTGTCGAAGCCGAAGCTTCCTTCACATAAATAACGATGTTCGTCTATCATACGTTCACGTGGGAAAGCTCCATGTTATCTACCCACTTCCCTGTGCTACACGTTTGAGGCCGAAAACGGCGATTGGATGCTTGTGGCACTTATGTTACCGCCTTGAAATCTACCCTCGACAATTTTTCAAGGACATGAAACAGCAGGAGTCTAATATCGTCCTGGATGAATGGCTTGATCATGGCAGCATGCCTAACGAAACGCTTTTATGATACGGTATTGATGGACTCTCATGCCCTGTGAAGGCCTCATTCTCGTGAACCATAGTGAACGAGCGGATCTCAGCGAGAAAAGGGAAACTTGCAACGGATGCGGGGAGCCCGCGACACTTAACAGCTATTGCGATTGATGCGACTGTACTGCAGACCAGTCTTAATAACTGTATGCGTTACAACCCCATTATGTCAACGCCAAATTGATTGGAACTGTATTTAGTTTCTGGCATGTATCAGAGGTATCTGTTATATCCGCTGCATTTGATACGCGGATGTGATGAATGGGATAGAAGTTTACCTTTTAAAAGTGAGGTGGTCATTTGCTGGGTGCAGGATACACACCGGATACATCACCATGCTCATTCTTGAGAGGAAATCAACACATGCTGGCTCCTCATGGTCTTGTCAATGTAATTCGTTCAACGGCAGCTCAGCAGGTACAAGTATGTTGTTATACACATAAGCTATATGTTCCTCTGCCGAAGGGGAGTTACTCTAAAACGGCTTGACTTGTTGCTTGGTTGTCTATATTGGCCTCGCCGATTTGGAGAATTAGGATGGGAGGGCAATGTCGCATCGAGTATCATGACATCACACATAGCGACATGTGCCATAACATACATGAAATATGACAAGTACAAAGAATGAATGGTAACAAGAGAAACAAGTCAAAGGATCATGAGCAAGAAATGATGAAACAGAAAACCAGAAAATAAGCACCGTTTCCCCTCTTATGACCACATTTTCCCCCTCCTTCCTTCTGTTCGCATCTGGGGACTCGATCCATAACCAGAGTCTGTAGAGTGGGGGGATCCAGGTTCTTGAATATTGTTGGTCTTGCCAAACACCATAGGAATAGAGGTGCCATTACTGAAGTGTTGATAAAACTTGCGCCCAGTATTTGTATTGTGGAGAATTGCATATGGAACCATACTCCGTTTCATACCCTGGATATGGTGCCAATTTGCAGTTCGCTCCCTCTTCACTGTAAGGCCATAATAGATGCAGATGACTGTTGGTGGAGCATGGTGCAGAATGAGGATGAGGACGATATCTTGACAGCTGGAGTTGATGATGCACATGATTGAGATGGCAATGAGGCCTAGAAGGTATAATGGGATGTATTGATGAAGTTGGAGAAGAGCACCCATCACACTTTCCATAAGCTCTTCAGTAGGCTGCGACAGGATCTGTGATAGCCCCTCCCGTTCAATACAAGCTCTTTGGATGACATTGACAACCAGGTTTGGCGCGTTTTCAACAAACCAGCCTTGCAGCAAAGTTGTGATTGAAGGCGTGATGGAGGATTCCTTGTTGTAATGTGACATGTGGATTGTATCTGGTGATCTAATGCGATTCTTGGGTTAGCCCAGTTGTCATGAGAAAAGATTTAGTGCTGACTGACATGAAGAAGTGATGTGGTACTTGGGATTGAAGAAGCAACACTATTATATGCTCTAATGAGGGTCGGATCAAGGTGTAGCTGTGCGATGTTTAAAGAGTGTTGTAGTTGCAGTGTAAGAGGTCAGGAATAGATTTTTTCCTAGACTGATGTTCTAAACTCGCCGTTTGATGATTCAGCACACCACGTATGACAACTTAGATGTCTATCAAAGTGCTAAATTATCCCAGCAAGTATCTAGGTTTACCTATTAAGTTGTCAGGGCAAAATATTATAGCCAATAATCTGCATATGGTTAGCTCAGGTACGTTAACCGTTGCGCTGGGTTCTGAGGTTCGCGTTTCGTGGGTCCCCCTTTTTGCTTTCGCCCTTCGGAGTCAGCCATATCGGCCATATCTACACCCAAAAAAAAAAAATTCCAATCCCTGATGAAGACAACAAGACAGACAAGCTATAGAGTATTGTATGAATGTACTCAAAAGTTCATGCTGCAGCACAATTAACAATAGGCGGATAGGGTCTAGTATGTGAGTGATATCGCAGAATGTTACAAAATTTTTTGCTGGTCGATGCTCAGCCTTGCCTGCTAAGAGACAAAAGGGAGAACAGTTTAACCATCGGTGATTTAGCTCATGTCCGATGATCCCTCGCTGATTGGCTATCCTATGGATGACCGAACGGGAGAAGTGGCCGGAGCGCATGGAAGCTTGACTTCGCTCCACAGCTCAGACTGGAATATTGTGGCACGTATGCGCTAACAATAAGATGCCCACGTAATCCTTGATGTTATGGATGGTGCAGCACGCAAGCTCATCAAGGTAGAGCACAGGGTACATGTCAAATGACTTGAGTTCGAAGGCCTTGAGGAAGAAGTGAAAAGATTGAAATTTCGAGTTACAATAGACAGGTAAGAGCCACTCTAATCAGCAGCTGTGTTTCCGACCCCAAGCTCCAGGGCCAAAGTCTCTATCGCCAAGGGCAGCATCAACAACCTTCATCATCTCGATCACCTTTTCATCTTCCCAGCTCCTACCGACTACCTGTACAGCGACTGGGATACCATGCATCTTCGTTGCATCATAAAGTGGCTCCCTCTGCTCGTAAATTTTGCCGTACATCAGCGAAGATCCTTTCACTCCGGATTCTCTCCATGTATCACTGAGTGTGTCCTTTGCTTTGTCAACGCGAGTGACAGGCACAATCCCGACGGGATGATCGACAACATTGTACACCCCCGTTGCAAAGCCAAGGACTGATAGATCTTTAGTCGTACTGAAAAATAATAATAGATTGTTTGCCATCAGTTTAAGGCTGGTGAGGGTATTAAAGGCTGTTGAAGCTGCTTACCCATGACCGATCACAGGCAGTGCGTTGACGGGACAGATCAAGCCATCGAATCCGTGAGCTTCCCAGACCTTGTAATGAAAACTCGTGGTTTAGCCACCTTGTCTCACAACAAGCCAAAAAATCTGAATGACGCACCTGATTATAGAAGAGTCGACGGTATTTGTCTCGGCTAACCGTCTCGGCCCAGTAATCTTTCACCGTCCTCCCATGTATGTTGACGAAAAGACGCGAGAATACAGAGTCCTTGAAAAAGACCCGTAAGCAGAGGGCGATAGAGTTCCGGATTAATGCTATTGGGTCAAGTTAGCTCAGTGTAGGCATGGGATGCAGCATGTTGAATCAGAAGGCTACCTGGAAGACGAGGTATAACATTTGGTAAAAAGAGGGATAAATCCTTATCGAAGATACGCGCAAATCAGCATACTGCAAAAAGATATGAAGGGTGTAGTGAAAGATACTTTTGGATCCGGGCCAACGTGCGAGAGCAAGGTCTCATATTTGTCCGCGCCAGACAGAGCGATGAACAACCTTCCAGCTTCGACCATGTCGGGTAATACGAATTCAATGCATTCATGACTTTCGCGTCTTAACGCATCTATAGTCTCCTAGACGGCCCTTTGAGATGGAGGGGATGCCCTAATGAGGGCATCTGTGCGACCGCCGCTAGAGTTAGTTTGCTTGGGTAAAGAGTTTCGAAAGAGACTTAAGGATTACCTGACTTGTAGTAGCCAAACTTCAGCCTCTTTGGCAGTTTCACATCCCGATACGGTACTGGTGGCATCCATTCATCGAGTCGACTGGACTTTCCGAAGAAGAGTCGGCACGCGAGTTCTACGTCATTGACCGAACGGCCCATTGGTCCCTTGCACGTACGGAGACCTTCAAAGCCTGGCATGGTGTCGCGGTCTCCGGTGCCGCTAAACCGGGAGTGTCTTGGTTTGAGAGAGTATATCCCACAGAAAGCGGTGGGGATGCGCAAACTGGGCATTAAGAGTGTCAGCCACGAGCGATTGATTTGAGTGATCTGTGGTATCACGTACCTCCCGCCGATGTCAGAACCAAATCCAAGTGGGGAACCATCACACGCGAGCAGAGCAGCTTCGCCTCCACTTGACCCTCCACAGATGTACTCCGCGCTGTATGGGTTCGTAGTCCTGCCAAACACTGGGTTGGCGCACTCGAATGCTAAAAGCGTCTGGGGTATATTCGTCTTGACGAAAGGAATACCTCCCGCATCGCGAACTTGCTTCACAAGCTGAGAACCAAAACTAGGTTCAGTATATACTGGTCAATAGATGCTGACAACGGTCTTACATCGGCATCTTCGGATGAAGGCTCATGGCAATATCTATGTCAACAAACAATCAGAATCCGTAGTAATGTCGCAATGCCGAGACTAACCCTGTGCATCCGATTGAATTATCATAGCCCTTTATTTGGTCTACGAATGGGTGAGAAATCAAGCGGTCAGACATCGCATTAAACCATGCATAAAGCGTAAATGGATGTACAAATGTCCTTGAAGCTGATCGGAACACCATGGAGCGGCCCTTTGATTTTTTGGGAACTGGCAAACTGGCGATCCAACTCTCGAGCCTCTTCAAGAGCTTCGGAGATCATTACTGCCAAAATTTGTTAGTGGCTTTGTTCAATCCTTTCGACATGGGGAGAAATACCTTCGGTTAAACAGTTGGTCTTTTCATGGGAAAGGATTGCCCGCTTCGAAAATGATGTTAGAACTCGCTCGGCAGACCATCCAGGATCACCTCTCTGGATGTGCTCAACAATTTGTCCAGCTATGTGGAAGACAACAAGGTTTGTGATTATGATCGAGTTCTTCGAGAGGCCATGGGTGATACGTGCCGGTTGCGGATAGATATTGTTCATCGGGAAGGCTTTCTTCATCCTGTGTGCTCAAAAGTCGCTGAGAGGCTGCTTGAATTCGAGCGGTTCTTTCATCCTGCTTTTGTTGAACGATAGCCTTCCAGTGTGCCATGCTGACCAGCTTGGGCAATGCGGTCAAGATTGCGAATCAAGCCAGGCTGGGGTACTTATCATCCCCATATACATAGCACCTCTTGCGGTAGTATTCATCGGTCCCGACTAAACCTGGGCCGTGAGGGAACAGGGCAGTATAGTCTCCGACGGTGGATGTTTGAGCTCGGATCGACTGCCAACTAGGACCAAACTTGGTAGTTCATTTGCCGATCGCAGGTCTATCGTGATGACATCCAAGCTTTGGGCTGTCGGGATCGTCGGCAGCGCAACAAAACGGTTTCAAGGAGTGACAGGGCAACGCGGGAAAGATGGGAGCCCCGGGGTTCTGATGACGGCCATAGAAAATCTTGGGCGTCTCCTTCGGTGGTGGTGGAACGGTTCAATAAAGTAGCCCGAGATTGAGACCCCGAGTATGCCCGAGTCTCCCAGGCTTTCACTGCTTTCACATGAGGATTTCGACGTTCTAGCGCATCCTGTATTATCTAGCCGTGGATCTCGGTGTCTTTGGCTACTGATATGCAGGGAATTCCAGAAAGGATCCAGTCCTGCTCATCTCTCAAACCGCTAACCATGACGTTCATCGCCTGTCAATGAAAAGGTTGACAATCGAAAACGGCCACCTCACGAACGAGTAGTGCCAATCGTCCGCCTACGACATAGGTTACAAACTGGTCTTTTCATTTCTTGTCCTTGGACTCGATTGACATTCAGAAGGGGGTTTTCGATTGGTGCGTACCCGTTCATTTATCAGGGGTAAACATTTGTTACCTAATCATCCAAACAATCAACCCGGGCGGCAAATTTCATCTCCTTGTCATAAATGTCATGAAGTCCAACTATAAAGTGAGAATCGATTGATTACCATTCGACCTATAATCTAATCATTGACTAATTATCTTTATTTAGTTTTCTAATCTGTGTGGAACAGTTTACAAACAGGGCAACATCGTATTTACCCCCGATGGTAATTCTATCCTAAGTCCAGTGGGGAACCGAGTGTCCGTCTTTGACCTCATCAAGTTAGTGTTCTATGGATCTCGAAATCTTACTATGTACTTAAGTTCCTCTTTGACAGCAACAAATCCCGGACCTTCGTGTTCGAGAACAGAAGGAACGTCATCGCTTTGGCTCTGAGCCCAGACTCCAACGTCCTTGTCTCGGTCGACGAAGGTAAATGCCTCTGGTCTGTTAAGATTCAAAGATTCGTACTGACCGGTTTCTAGACGGAAGGGCACTTCTGGTGAACTTCCGGCGCGGGACAGTCCTCCATCATTTCAACCTTAAACAGCCAGTGAACGACATCCAGTTCTCGCCAAACGGAAAGTGGGTGAGAGGTGCTGCCTTATGTCACCGATTTATATTAAGTATTACTAACAGGATCTGGTATTACCTTTAGATACATTGCTGTAACCCATGACGCTCACATCCAGGTATGGCGTACGCCGAACCATCTTCTCCGCGAGTTCGCTCCGTTTGTACTTTATCGGACGTACACTGGTCATCATGACGAGGTTACAAGTATAACATGGGCGGACGATTCACGGTCAGTCTTGCGTGAACGTAAATACGATGGAACCATGCGTCTAACGTAGCGGATCAATTATAGATTCTTCATCTCAACATCCCGAGATATGACTGCCAGATTGTACACCTTGGATCCACTCGAAGATTATCGGCCAAAGACCTTCGCGGGTCATCGCGATGTGGTTCTGAAAGCATTCTTCTCAAAAGATCAGAAAACGGTATGTAGCCTAAACTAGAGGTCACACGAAGAATTCATCTCACCACATCATATTCCGTGATAGATATACACCGTTAGTCGAGATGGCGCTGTCTTCGAATGGAGGCAAAAGCCGAAGGACAAAACGGAAGACGACTCCGACGAGGAAATGATCGACGTTAATGCTCCAACGGGCGAGAATGCCATCGCACTGACGCGATGGGGTATTGCCAACCGACACTTCTTCAATCTGGCCCACACCAAAGTCACTTGCACGACATGGCACGCCGCCTCCAACCTCCTCATTGTTGGCTTTTCCACAGGTGTATTCGGTCTTTGGGAGATGCCACACTTCACCAACATCCATACCCTCAGCATCTCTCAAGAAAAAATTACATCTGTCGCGATCAACCCCTCAGGAGAATGGCTCGCCTTCGGAGCGAAGAAGCTTGGCCAATTACTCGTGTGGGAGTGGCAATCCGAGTCATACGTTCTGAAACAACAGGGCCACTACTTCGACATGAATACACTGAGCTTCTCTGGAGATGGGCAGAGCGTTGCTACTGGTGGAGACGATGGGAAGATCAAAGTCTGGAACAATAGCTCGGGTTTTTGCTTCGTCACTTTCTCCGAACACACCGCAGCCGTCTCGACCGTTGAGTTCGCAAAACAGGGCCAGGTCTTATTTAGTGCTTCATTGGATGGCACTGTACGCGCCTTCGATCTCATCCGATATCGCAACTTCCGAACCTTCACTTCGCCTTCGCCGGTTCAGTTCTCCAGTCTGTCCGTTGATCCCAGCGGGGAGGTAGTGGCAGCTGGATCAAATGACAGCTTCGAAGTGTTTATGTGGTCCGTGCAGACCGGAAAACTCCTCGACGTCCTGACTGGCCACGAAGGACCCATCAGCGCTCTGGCGTTCTCCCCGACAGGTAACGCTCTGGTCAGCGCATCCTGGGACAAGTCCGTTCGGCTATGGAACGTCTTTGGGAGGGGGTCGAGAGCGGTGGAGCCGTTTGTGATGAATAGTGAAGTCCTGGCGTTGGCGTTCAGGCCGGATGGGATGGAGTTGGCCGCATCGACCCTGGACGGCCAGATCACGTTCTGGGATCTAGACAACAGTCGTCAAACAAGCATCATCGAGGGCAGAAAGGATATCTCCGGAGGTCGAAAGGTGGACGACCGAGTCACAGCAGCCAACAGCGCTTCTGGCAAATCGTTCAATTCGTTGGCATACACCGCAGACGGCTCGTGCCTTATTGGCGGTGGAAATAGCAAATACGTCCTCATCTACGACGTGCGTGAAGGCGTAATGTTGAAGAAATTCCAGATAAGCGAGAATCTGTCGTTGGATGGAACGGAGGAGTATTTGGATTCGAGGAAAGTAACGGAAGCTGGGCCGTTGGAGCTGATCGACGACAGGGGTGATGAGAGTGATCTGGAGGATAGGTTGGATACGACGTTGCCCGGTGCCAGCAAAGGAGATCTGTCGAAGAGGAAGTACCGACCGGAAGCGAGGACAAAGGCTGTACGATTCTCTCCAACGGGAAGGAGTTGGGCTGCGGCATCGACTGAGGGCCTACTAATCTACTCATTGGACGAGACAATTGCGTTCGACCCGTTCGACTTGGACATTGACTTAACTCCACAATCTGTGGTCACCGTCCTCGGTCAGAAAGAGTATCTCAAGGCGCTCGTCATGGCCTTCCGACTGAACGAGAAACATCTCATTCAACGTGTCTTCGAGTCCATACCACCCTCGGACACCCGACTGATCTCGACGCAACTCCCCATCATGTACGTTCCGAACATGTTGAGGTTCGTCGCCACGCAATTAGAAACAAGTCCGCATATGGAGTTTGATCTACTTTGGGTCAACGCGCTCTTGTTGGCGCACGGGCGGCATCTGAGGGATCGATCAACGGAGTTCGCGAGCGTGTTTAGAGCGTTGCAGAAGGGGATCATGGACTTCCAGACGTCCATCGCCAGGACGTGAGCCAAAATTTCTCACCTTTGTGTCACTGGACTGATCAGAGTTTGAGCTGCTGCACAGGTCCGACGATAATACCTCGACTCTGACGTATCTCTTGGACCAGTCAAAGATCAGACAAGAGATGAATCAGATGGAGGTCGAGGCGTTGTGAGACAATACGATTCCAACTAAGCCATTCGAACGGGGGACAAGTTTTCCAATGGTGCACAACTGTACTCTTTTAGTGGGTGTATTATATACATGGAGATATCAGTGCGCATTGAAGGGAAGGAAAGAGTGGGGATTAATATTTGTATGCAGCAAATGGGATGGACGCCGGAATCAACTCGTCTCGTCCGGTGGCTTCTCAGACGAAGATGCTTCAGACACCAAAGTCGTTGTTGATTTGACCACGGAGGGATTTGCACCTGGGTCACCCAGCCGTTCGTACCCTACAGTGCCGGAATGAGCAACAGCGATCAAGGGGTAGCATTGCTACCAAGTACTTACACTCTTTCTTGGCGGTGGGGCGAGTTCCAGACTCGCGCTGTAGCTTCCGTCGTGCCTCAATCTCCTTTTTGGCGAAATGGTATGAAAGACCCGCTGCTGCAAGAAGAGCTTGTCACGGAACCAAGCGAATCAGATTTTAAGATTGGATATATATTTAATATAGCCAAACATGACTCACAGGCCCAACCTGGTGATATGAGAACGAAAGTAGGATAGAAACAGTAAGAGGGAGCAGGATTCACACACGGCGATGACATCAGGGTAGAAGCGCACCAATCAGAATCCTCCTACAATCATGTGTTACAATCCGTCCAATAATGATTATACATCTGACTCACTTTGGCGAGTTCATGCTTTCAAGATGATATCCCAAGGCTGGAAATGGAATAGCACACCGTGTCAAAATGGGTCAGGAAGTCGCCGCAGCTCCTGTCATCGTCCCTCGCTACAATCACAACCCTCACCACTCACCTCTCCGCTACTAAGCCTTATGCACCCGACATTGCTTCCCTATGATGTTCTTCGATGTATTGTCGATCATCTCGAAAGTCGCATGGACAAGCTGAGATTTGCGCTCACTTGCCGCGACATAATGGAACCCGCGCTCGACGATATTTGGAGGGAGGTCCATCTGGATGGCTTGAAACCACTGCTACCCCTCTTCCCAATAGATGCTCTCAGTGGTCAGTCTGTTAAAAGCGAACTGGCAAGTATCAAACCTGAATCAACTCAAAGATCTGTGCGCCTTTCATTGATACTCATACGGCTAGACTCTAACACGCGTATTAGAACCTCATGAATGGGCGAGGTTCGACAATATCACGCGAAGAATACGATCGATCATATCATGCGATCTATCCGAGTTGTCTGATTCCCTCGCCGACTTCTTGCACCGCAGTCTGCAACTGCGAGGCGAACACTGCCTTCTCTCTGGGACGATCAATACTATCCATCGTCTTAGACTCAACCTTAACTCGGCCATCCAATTAACTCTCCTCCCATTATTACTCAATCCTCACCTGAAAGAAGTGGAGCTAGTAGGGTGGTGCGGTACCGAAGTCTGCAAGGCAAGTCCATTTCTACGAGTTTAGACGGGTACGATTTCAAGATTAATCTTGACTGCCCGTAGCTCCCCGACTATGCGGAAAGCAACATGAACAGTGCAATAAGCGCAATAAGCGAGCACCACTTCGTCGAACTGGAGAATCTGAGCATCACCTTTGGAACCATACACAAGCAGCCCTCTTGGACGATGGACACGACCGCCTTGTTGGACGTCCTTCGTCAGAATCCTTCCCTCAAGACCGTGACCCTCAGGCTCCCAATCCCAGGTGTGGCCGTTCTCGAGGAGCTCAGCCATCTTCCCCGGCTGGAGAGATTGCAAATTAGGGTACGGGGAGTAATGTCTAATTAGAAGCATCTGTTTATAACCGTGTTTTTAAAGAAGTTTTGAAAAGGGGTGTTTTAAAACTGGGGTTGAGCCGGCTGTGCGACCTTTGTTTCGACCCGCCGGAGTTTCGTAGTTCCCCTTTCCTTTCCCTAGTTATGATATCAGCGACCCACCCGTCGTTGAACCTACCAACGCTAACGGCGAGAGAAAGCCCTACAACATCGATGTGACCGCCAGCAACTCCCTCTTCACAGCCGAGCAAAATCCAGATGGGACCACACTTACCTCGTACCTTTAGCTCTTCATAGGTTCCTTTCCGTACTCGAGCAACTTCTCAGAGAGGTATTAATCCGGAGGCGCCATTAAGTCCGTCAGCGCAACCTATAACATATTCGGAACGTGGTGCTCTACCCAGTCCGGAGCAAATGATATAGCGTCGTCCAACTCTTGGTCCACGGCATCGGATTCGACTCATCATACTTTGGGGGTCCTGGAACGTGAATAGGTTGTAGAAGCCACATCTTGCAGTACTTCAGCTGCCATCATGTTCACTCTGGCTACTTCCTTCCAGTCCATCGAATGATTCCGATGTGGAGTGGGCAGCCGCCGCGAGCTACAACACTTTTAGATACGATAAGCTTGGCATTGGATTCAACGAGCATCCTGAGGACGTGTACAACATCGCGCAGGCTCCGACTAATGCGGCAATTGTAATGGAGATTATCCCTATGATCTCAACTGGCGATATCGGTGGCTTTAGTGGGATCAAGGTCACCTGCGTTGGTCGTTCATACGGTACGCACCCACTTGGGATCGTTTCCGCTGATGGTTTCAATTCGGTCTTAGGTTCAGCTCAGCTAAACTACATCACGAGTGTGGCATCCCAGTTACTCGCTGGTGTCATACTCACGGGTTTCACTTTCAATGCGTAAGTGACGCCTTCCTACTGATATACCTAAAGGCGACTTTGATGGAAAACGAGCAAGAGTAGACCAATAACGGTCAAAATACGTGCCCATTGCGGCAATTCGACAAACACTTTGGGGTGGATTACGATCACTTGGGCTGTGGAAAAGGATCAGCTCAGCTTCACATACGCAGGCGCTGTAGCGGGGCGCCGATAGTGTAGTCGGTAGTTCCTAGGCGGCGAACCTAACAAACCAATCATATCCTGTCGTCGCAGCCCGAGCGTTCCAGCGGAAAATGGCAGGGATGTAACCGTGTCAAAATGATTCAAGAAGTCGCCGTCATCGTCCCTCACTACAATCACAATCCTAACCACGCACCTCTCCGCTACTGAGCGGTTATGCACCCGGCATTGCTTCTCGATGAAGTGCTTCGATGTATTATCGATCATCTCGAAGGTCGCATGGACAAGCTGAGATTTGCGCTCACTTGCCACGACATAATGGAACCCGCGCTCGACGATATTTGGAGGGAGGTCCATCTGGATGGCTTGAAACCCCTACTACCCCTCTTCCCAACGGATGCTCTCAGTGAACAGTCTGATGAAATCGAACTGGTAAGCATCAGATATGAATCAAATCAAAGATCCGTGCGCCTTTTATTGATACTCATACGGCTAGACTCTAACACGCGTATTAGAACCTCATGAATGGGCGAGGTTCGACGATATTACGCGACGAATACGATCGATCATATCATGTGATCTATTCGAGTTGCCTGATTCCTTCGCCGACTTCCTGCACCGTAGTCTACAACTGCGAGGCGAACAATGCCTTCTCTCTGGCCTGATCAATACTATCCATCGTCTTAAACTCAATCTTAACTCGGTTATCCAATTAACTCTCCTCCAATTACTACTCAACCCTCACCTGAAAGAAGTGGAGCTCGCGGGGTGGTGTAGTACCAAAGTCCGCAGGGCAAGTCCATTTCTACGAGTTTAAAAGTGTACGATTCAAGACCAATAATCCTGACTTGCAATAGCTCCCCGACTATGCGGAAAGCAACATGAACAGTGCAATAAGTGCACTAAGCGGTTGTCACTTTATCGAGCTGGAGAATCTGAGCATCAGCTTTGGCACCCCACACAAGCAGCCCTCCTGGACGATGGATCCCACCGCCTTGTTAGAAGTTCTTTGCCAGAACACTTCCCTCAAGACCGTGATCCTCAGGCTCCCAATCCCAGTCGTGGTCGTTATCGAAGAGCTCGGCCATCTTCCCCACCTGGAGAGGCTAAAAATGAGATGGTGGAAGGATTCGAAGGGGACTTAGATCACAAGTGATCGCGGGAATTCCGTAGAGCTTTTCCCTTCACTTCACGACATTCAATCCGGCAAGATGTCGACGTTCCAACGCATCTCATCCTACATATCCACCTCTCTCATCACCTCTCTCAATATCACCGTCTCTTCACTCGCTGAAACGCAGGAACTGTTCAACATGATCCAACCATGTTCAGCACTCAAATCGATGCACATCATGCCCTTGCTCTCCCCTACACCTACTATTTACAATCCCCTTAGTGCTACACTATCATTTCAACCCATCCTAGCGTGCAAGGCCATGGAGAACTTCTACTTTCACGCATTGAACACCGTCCCACCAAGTGACTCAGACCTTGCGTCCCTCGCGGTTGCTTGGCCGAAATTTTCCACCTTCGTCTGGTCTTCGCTGTCGCGTTACGGACCTCAAGCGACTCTCGAGGGCCTGAGAGCTCTTTCCACCAACTGCAAATATCTCCGAAAACTTGAGGTTCCAATTGAGGTTCCTGCAGAGCTACCCAAACAAACGCCTCATCAACCATTCTGCGATGGCATCACGGTGTATATCCAGCAGTGGAGGGTGGATGATGCGGTGGATATCGATAGGTTTGTGGAGTGTTTGGCTGCCCTAAAACCGAAGGATGGAACTCCGTGGCTGCACCTAGGGAATGTGATGACAGAGCTGTGGATGGCTGTTGAAGATAGACTCGGACACTGTTAGTGGATTCGATAGCTAGAGGCGATTACAACTTTCGGCTATTCTATTATAACCATGATATTGGCCTTTTGCGGGATGCTCAAAGCGAGTCAAGAGTGGGTATCAGCTTAACTGTTAGACGTCAAAAGATAAACATGTGTCCCACAAGCGGAGGGTCTCATGAGCGTTCGTAGAAGGATTGGGGTGCTGTGAGCAGGCGCGATGCTTAAGACTCCTGGGAGCGATAAAAACTTACAACAAATAAGACGGAAAGAGAAAACGAGTTGTTCATTATGTAAAAATAAACAAAAGAATGTCCATCGAACTGGCCAACCGTCAAAGCACTGCAACGCAGTCGTATGACGGTAAAATACCAAACAACCACCGCTCAAGCATGGACCCAATAGAAAGGAGATAGGCGGTCCAAGAAAACGCGAAAACGACCCGGAATCAAAGGGTATAGGGGGAAGAGGTCCGAAAAGGATGGAAGAGTCCATAGTCGTGACGCTCATAATAATGAATTTATTTTTATTCCTCTCTCACCTCCAAGGGTTTGAGGTTGCGTGCTGCCAGCTTGGATTTCTTGAGGGCCACGAGGCTGCGCATGTTCATGAGGACGGCGGCAGCTTGTGATTCTGCCGTTTCATAGGAGGAGCGCTTTCTCGATTCTAGTTCCCGTTATGTCCGGCCGCCACTTACGTCTGCTTTGCTCGCCTCCTATGGCTTCCAATTACCCATGCATTACTGCTTTGTTACCTTCTATGTGATATGTGGTCGACCTTATTGCTCTTTCGGCGCTTTTTTGCGCTCTACATCCGTCTCGCTTGCCAGTTTCAACAGATTTGAATACCTCTTGCCGCACAGTCTTCTCTAATTACCACGATAGCGTGATTAACACCTCGACGTGCCCCTTTATAATATCCAAGCATGAGGGAATGTCGATGTATACAACCACTGGTATCGCCAAGAACGTCGCGCGGCTACCCTGCGCCATATTCACAGTCAGACCCTTGACCACGCGCAACCCGAGCATCTAAGGTAAGCAATGTATACAACGTTTTCTTTCGTCTCAGATAAGAAACATGTTGGTAACAGACTGCGAGTCCGAGAATAGACGACATAGCGAGCTCGCAAGAACAACAGCATGTTGTTGATGTGCAGGGAAACTCTGCAGGTCAACAACCGATTTAAATATGAAGTATTCTTCAGGGCGTTCTAGACGTAAATCAGGTAGCTAACCAATCGGGCAGCCAGCAACTGTCATATTTTATAGATTTGGTTGGCAGAGTTGTACATGAGCATACATCACGTGGAATCACGTATAAGATTCACTGGAAACAAGCCAAGGCTTGCTCCAGGGGGATGTCCACCGTGACAACGATGGGAAATTGGACACAAACTGTTGAACAGAAACCGGAACGCAACGCTCGGGTTACAACGGAGCTCACCCAATGAAAGGGTCCAATTCCGCCCTCGGTACCTGGACAGTGTCTGCTGCCTGCTTGGATTCCTTGGATTCTGGGGATGTGAACATTTTGGGAGGATGGGAAACCGTGAATAGAACCCTGTGGCTGCTCTTGGGAAGAAAGAGGACACAGTGTGGGAGGTGGGTGAGGACATATTTGCCGTTCAAAGATAGCGCGCGCAACCAGACGAGATAGGTAGAACTCTTGGTCATAATTTCAAGGGCGTTCTCCTTGAATGTACTGACAGGGAATCAGACGGAACGAGAAAAAAAGTTGTCCATTGGGTACGAAATCACAAAGGAATGCCCATCGCATGGACAAGCTGTCAAGCAGCCAAACGATAAAATACCAACTAATGACCGCTCAACCATAGAACCATGAAGGAAAAGAAGGAATAAAGAAGGGGGGAAAAGGTGTGCAAAACACGTGGGATGCGAGTCCGTAGGATATGACGGTGGAGGTTTTCATAGCTGCGTCCCCGTTATGCGATGGATTTATCTTTCTTCCTCCTTTGACAAGGCATCGAAATTGGGCACTGCCAGCTTAGATCTCTTGAGGGCTACGAGGCTGCGCATGTTCATGGGGATGGCGGCGGGTTGCGGTTTCGCGGCCTCTAGCTGCCGTTTCGTAGCCGATGAGCGCCTCTTCGAAGGGCAGTTGTCTGGAGCAGAGGATGGGCAGAAGTCTGAGATGTGGGTGGAGGAGGTGATAAATATGTCAGTCCCAAGTGACGCTGGAAGGTTGAAAGGAAGCACACTCGCCCTGGTCGTTATCCCGTGTAAGGGCACCAGTTGACTATTCAAATCCAACAATCGGCCGTATAGAAGCATGAGCGAAGGCCCTTGAGCTTTGGATTTGGTGTAACTTACCGCATCATATTTGCAGAAGAAGTCATTGGAGTTCTCATCGGAGAGGACTGGATATTAGCAGAAGGGGGTGGAGCCAGTAACGGAGTGGTTAGCGAGGTGGAAACCACCGATATCACTACTGGGACATGTCGCGGTGAATGACGGTGGCGTGCCGGAGGCTCGTGGTCGTAGGTTGTTGATCCAACCAGCGTGGGCGACAGAAGTAAGGGGAGTGAGCCGTTGCGGCGACGAACATGTTAGTCGCAAACTGTGAGCTCGAGAATAGACAACTTAGATGGCGAGTGGGACTGAAAAGAAAAGAAAAAGAGTGTTGAGGTGCTGGAGAGAGGAGACGCGAGATGCGAAACGAATCGTTTATTAGGGAGAGGTATGGGAAGTTCTTGATACCGGTGGCCTGAAAGCAGGGGTTTCGTCGTGGATGTAGATACCATGGTAACGCATCAAAGAGTTCAACGGAAATTAGTGAGGTTATTCTAGCTGGGATTGGTGCACTGGCAAGGGCTCAAGACTTGAGTCTCACTGTCGTACCGATCTACAATTAAAAAACCCCCCAGTTCAAACATGACTGTCATTCTATAACAGTCCATAAAGCTAGTGTCCTTCATTGAGCCTGGTTATGAGTTTGGTGGATGGGTAAGGTCTAATTAACCTGATATGATAAAGTAGGATCAATTGTAGAGCTGAATGCGGCCCATATTCGATGGAGATCTTCTTAGCAGTATGCAGTTATCCCGTGCTCAGATTGTCGGTCCAAATGAGCCTTGTGATCGAAGACTCGTCTTAAAGTACTAGATACTTCGCCTTTGGTTGGCCAGTTCAATCAGGCTGCTCGCCAGAGGAATCGACAATCTATGTGCCTGAAAACTAAGAATGGCATGGGAAGACGTCGAAGAAAAATCACACATAAGGGGCCAGCTGGGAGTAAGAACCCACAGCATTTTCTCAACTAGGGCTCAAGATGATCTTTAGAAGAAAGAGGAAGAACTTCAGAAGGATGATCTGCGACACGGTCAGAACCCTGCCCCTTGTTCCTAGTCGCGTTCTTGGAAATGGGGCGCGAAGGAAACGAAGGAACGAGGCAATCATCGATCTGAGGACATCACGGAATGAGAGGGAAGGAGAGGAGTATTCAAATAAAAGGCAGTGGAGCAGAGCTCACAGACTACGAAGATAGGCTCACAACGGAATCAGGGGGTAGGTGAAAAACTTCGATTCGTTCATTGTTCCGGTGGTCCGAAAAAGTGATCTATTATCTCCCCTCCTCCAAAGCCTTAATATTGCATCTCATCAACTTGGATTCCTTCAGACCTTGGAGGCTGTCCATTTTCGAAGGGACAGCCCCAGGTTGCAATTTTGGAGCAATGGCGGATGTCACAATTATTGAAGCCTTTAACGAGCTACAGTTTTCCAATGGAGCCAGACTTTGTTGGAAGATCGTGAAGAGGTGATACCTTCCTGGGTTTCAATCAAGTCCGATGGTATAGATGACATAAGCAAAACTAAAGCAAACAAATCCTTTGCAAATCGAACACAGGGCTAAAATAATCCACTTGCATCCCGGACTCTCTGTAGCTTTACCCGTAGTAGAAAGTGTTAAAGTCCTTACCGGAGAATGGTGGATTATGCGACGGATTGATCGCCAACACCGGCGAACAACTGGTGCGGTGCACGTGCCGGAGGTTTGCAGAGTCGCCGTTTGAATGGCGCCCAGTATGGGTGCCAGCGAGATGTCTTGTGTATGTACTATTACAGAACCACACGACCAAGGTCTTGAGATGTCTCACCTTGCGAATAGAATTCTAACTCATGGTACGGACCGTACGGTCTATACGCCTCAACTGGGAATCGATAACTCATAAGCTTGGCTTCATGTGGAGGCGTCACCACTCTGACAGTGTCTGAATACGGAACGTCATGACTGCTCTTGGAAAGATAAAGAGCGGTGATGGTGTGGGAGGCCATCGAGGATATGATGACCAGTTGCCATGACCAGACGCGATGGGCAGGACTCTTGGGAACGATGTCGATGTCGATGTCGAAAACTATCCCCTCAAGAACACTCGCAACGAATCGGACGGAAAGAGAAACAAGCTGTCCATTGGGTACAAAATAAGCAAAAGAATGCTCATCACATGGGCCAATCATCAAGCCGTGCAACGTAGCAGTGAAACAGTGGAATAGCAACTAACAACTGCTCAGAGCATAAGTCCAATACCAGGAGAAAGAAAAAACGTGGAAACCACGTGGAATCAAAGGGTATAGAACAAGGGGGAAGAGGTCTGAAACGGAGGGGAAGGTCCATAGTCGCGTTGTTCATGAGGACGAATTCACTTTTCTTCCTGCCCCACCTCCAAGGCTTTGAGGTTGCGCGCTGCCAGCTTGGATTTCTTGAGAGCTGCGAGGCTGCGCATGTTCATGGGGACGGCGGCGGCTTGCGGTTT